>PVJC01003178.1:0-72627 GCA_004026665.1 Murina feae
TGGGATTGTGAATCAAGGATGAACAGTAATCAAGTTTTGGGGGGAGGACCCTGAAATATAGCTAAAGAGGATCTGTGTGTGTTTAGTGTGTGATGGTATAAAGAAACACGGTTAATTTTACTTTGTTGCACCATCTGCATTAAAAACAAGCAGGCACTCAAGATACCTTAGAGTACCTGTCTCTCCAATGGGCCACTAGCCTGTGGTGCCCAAGAAAGAAATGACTGTCTAGCCTTCTACACAGATCAAGGCCCACTGTTTCATTTGGGTATAAAAGTATATCTATTCCCATTTATTCTGTATTACATTTATTCATACAAAAACTGCATATCATATTGTATTCTTTGAAAAAACAAACAGAAAATCTGTTTCTTCCCACTAATGGAAAACAGCAAGCTCACTGAGATCCTAGGAAATGTAGATGTGACACTTCCCCTTTGATGAACCTCTCAGACTAGAAATTTAAATGTTTCCACCTCCAGCATCTAGCATCAAGTCTGGTTCATAATAAAAAGTCAGTAAGTGTCCTGACCGGTTTGGCTCAGTGGATAGAGCGTCAGCCTGCGTACTGAAAGGTCCCAGGTTCGATTCTGGTCAAGGGCATGTACCTTGGTTGCAGGCACATCCCCAGTATGAGGTGTGCAGGAGGCAGCTGATCGATGTTTCTCTCTCATGGATGTTTCTAACTCTCTATCCCTCTCCCTTCCTCTCTGTAAACAATAAATAAAAAACATATTTAAAAAATAAATTTTTTAAAAATGTCACTAAGTGTTAGATGAATGGAGGGAGAATGTGTGGGAGGGACAGGGACTGGGAGGCCAGCCTACTATAAAGTCAGTGGTGTGCCAGTCTCTCTCGGGCTCCCCTTCATCATGAGCAACAGCTGACTCAGCAGCCCCAGGGCTTCTCACCGGTGTCAGCTCACTGCCTGCATATGCAGGATCAGGCTCCAACTAAAGCCAGGGCAAACACCCACACCTGACTCCCTTACCCCTTGGGTGGGTATATTAGTCTCCTATAGCTGATCTAAGAAATTACCACAAATTTAGTGCTTAAAAAACAACATGAATGTTATATTTTATAGTCGCAGAGGGCAGAAGGATAAAGTGGGTCTCGCTGGGCTGCCATCAAGGTCTCACAGGGTTGCATTCCTCCCAGTGGCTCTGAAGAATCTGTTTCGTTCTGGTTGTCACTTCCAGAGGCATCTGCACCCCTTACCCTCAGAGCCAGCCACAGCAGCCCAAGCCTCTGACTTTCTTCTTCTGCATTTAAGAGACCCTTCTCCTTGCACTGGGCCACCTGGATAACCCAGGCTATTCTCTTTACCTAAGCTCAGTTGGTTAACCACCTTACTCCTCCTCTGCCATAGGACATAACATATTCAAGGATTCTGGGAATCAGGACATGGGCTCCTTTGGAATGATTTTGCCTAGCATAGAAGGTGAATTCTGAGGCCAGTTGCACACTGACCCCAGAATTCCCCAATAGATTGAACTCTAGTTGCATGCAACGTTTACTTTCTTGATAATGACACATTAATTTGTGCCTACATTTCCCCATTAGCCATATCACTTTCCTGCTCCTTCCTGGTGTTTCTTAGAATCCTCCCATATAAAGTTCTTGTACTTCAACCCTCATTTTGGGATATATTCTGAGGGAACTCAGAATGGACCCTGGACACCTGGCAGGGTAAATGTAATGTACCACCCTGATATAATGATTATTCTATATAAAAGGTAAGTGTAATGGTTATTATATATAACAGACATGCTAATATTCACATATATAATTTAATAACAACATATTATTTGTGTTGACCTCTCAACTACGGACACAGAGGGTTGTTTCTACCACACATTTTCATTTGACTCTGAGAGCCTTGCACTGTGGTAGACAAATAGTCGAGAGGTGTTGGCACCCTGACAGAACAAGTCCTATCCTATTATCATATTTTTTATATTTTCTAAAATCAGAATGTATAGTGCTCTTCATTGTTTTGTGTAGCCCCATATGTCCATCTGATACATTTTATTGTCTGAAGAACTTCCTTTAACATTTCTTGTAGTGTAGGGTCAGCTGGTGACGAATGCTTGGTTTTTGTACATTTGAAAGCCTTTATTATTTTCATTTTTGAAAAATATTTTCGTGGATAAAACAATGCTTGATAGTTTTTCCTTTCAGTTCAGTAAAGACCTTGTTCCACTGTCTTTTCATTTGCATTGTTCCCATGAGAAATCCTCTGCCATCCTTATCTGGGTTCCTTTGTGTACAATGTATCTTTTTTCCTCTGGCTATTTTTTGAATTGTCTCTTTACCGCTGGTATAGAGAAATCTGATTATGATGTGCCTTTTTTAGTTTCCTTCTGGCTTCCTGTGTTTTGAGTTCATAGAACTCCTTAGGACTGCAGATTTATAGTTTTTTACAAACTTGGACAATTTTCAGTCATTATTAATTCACTTTTTTCTGTCTTCCACTCTCTGAGAATAACAATTACACATACATTAAGATGTCTGATGTCCTGGCTGGCATTGCTCAGTAGAGTATCAGCCCACATAATGAAGGGTTACAGGTACAATTCTCAAAGGGCAGGAACCTGTGCTACATGTTCAATCCGCAGCCCTGGTAGGGGCCCAAGCGGGAGGCAACCAATCAAGAAAGAGAGTGTCTCACTTTTTGTCTCTCTCTCTCACTTCCACTCTCTCTAAGATTTAAAAGATTGTATTTTTTTCATATCTAGACATTCAATTAGGTTCTCTCTCAATGTCTACTTAATTTTTAGACATATGCTACTCAGTGATAATAACTTTTAATGTCCTTGTCTGCTAATGCTAACAATAATGTCCATTTTAGATTGGTTTTAATGCATCTTTCTCTCTCAACATTATAGGTCATGTTTTCCTGCTTCTTCGCACACTCAGTAGGTTTTGATTGGATGCCAGACACTGTGACTTCCACTTTGTTGACGGCTGTCTATTTATTTTTTGTATTTCTATAAATGTTCTCTGGCTTTCTTCTATGATGCACCTGGAAATAGCTTATCTTTCACATACTGTTCTAAGATTTCTTTGGTGGGACTCAAACAATGTTTAGTGATTAATCCTCACTACTGAGGCAAGACCCTTCTGAGAAATCCAGCCAATATCCCGAGAATTACATTGTCCCAGCCGGCCAGTATTTGTGGACAGGTGCTGTTCCTGGCCCAAGGTGAGTTCCAAGTAAACATTTTCAGTCCTTCTTTTCTGGTCCTGCTGGCTTCCTGATATGCACACACTGATGGGCACTTTACCAAAAACTCCAGATGATGAGTTCTGGAGTCCTCCCTCTGTGCAGCTTCCTCTCTAGTCCTCTGTCCTGTTCATTCAAGCCACCATGGTCTCCTCACGCTCAGCTCCATTCACCTGCTCCAGGAGAGCAGTGGGCTCTGCCTGGATCTTCCCTGTGCTACACCTTAGTAATTAGCTGCACAAAAAGCTCTCCCTCCTCTGCTTACTATCTCTCAAGATTATTATCCTGCATTGCTTGAATTCACTCTAATACTTTGAAAACTTTTGCTTCATATATTCTTTTTATCCTTTTTCTTTTTTGTTTACTTTTTTTTTTTTTTTTTTTTTTTGCTTGTTTCATGCAGGAAGTCCTGGCTACTCCAACTGGGCCAGAAGTAGAAGTTCCTGTCATCATAATTCCTTTTTCCCCATTGCTTATTAAATAAGGTATGTCACTGTATTTTCTAAATCACAGCGCTATACTGTAAATACAGTTCTCTCTCAATGGTAAATATAGCTTTCATTTTAATGCTCAGAAATTTCCCCACTCAGGCCTTCCTCTTCTTTTGTGCTGCCCCACATACCAAAATCTCTATGCACATTATCATGCTATTATGTTCCAGTATGTCCCCCAAAACACAGCTTCAAGTCTGACCTGGTACAGAAAAAGACATCTTGGCCATGCAGCTCACGAAGCTTATGCATTAGGCCTTCACTTGCATAAGCTCTACACTAAATGTAGTGTTCTTAATTTTGTATTCTTTTTTGTAAACTGAGCTCCCAAAATTGTGGGAGGGTGGGGCCCCATCAAAGCCTAATTTGTTCCTGAATAAGGATTCTTCTCCTAGGAGGCATGCAGTTTTGGATATCTGACTCTTCACACCCAGGTCTAACATATTTTTCCAGACATTTCTTGCTTTGCCATGCCTTTGCTCTACAGATCACTCAGCACTCAGTGGATTCTCAATAGTTAATTTCCCCAAAAAATATTATTTCATAACATTAAATATGTAACACAGATTAAAATTGAAGTATGGAAATGAGAAAACGAGATTGAAGCTAAAAATTCATTTTTTTTCTACCACTGCAAAACTACAGAATCAATAAAAACTGCTCATGTTCACGTTAAGAGGAAAAATGTCCTCTACTCTATAAACCAAGCTGGAATGAGTCATGGACCTTGTTGTTGCAATTATTTTGCACTTCACTACCTTTACCATTGGTGATATCCAGAGAAACAGCAGACCTCTGACATGTTGACTTACCAGTAATTGCCAGTTACACATACACATTTACTATGCTGCACACACAAAGATAACAGGAGTGCCTGCCTCAGTGTCTATTTTTTTCCTCTGTTGCTGTAAAAATTTGCATAAGTATTAACTAATAATCTAGGATAATTACTTTTAAAGGATCTTCAAACTAGTTTTGGGAAAATAGCATGATAAATAGGTGTTATCATTCACATAGAGAAATAGATAAGAGAAATAAAGAGGAAATACATTAGATTGTTTGAGTGCCTACTATGTATCTGACACTAGGATAGAAGCAAAGATGACAAGATTATATTGGAGTCCCCTCTACTGAATCTTCTAGAAGAGACCGTTTAAAATAGCTGGTTTGGTTCAGTGGACAGAGCGTCAGCCTGTGGACTGACGGTCCTGGGTTTGATTCCAGTCAAGGGCACATGCCCAGGTTGCAAGCTCAATCCTCAGTAAGGGTGTGCAGGAGGCAGCCGATAAATGATTCTCATCATTGATGTTTCTATCCCTATATCTCTGTCACCCTCTCTTTAAAATCAATAAAAACATATAAAATAAAAAAATAAAGTGCAATATTTCTGATAAATGCTGGAATGGTGATGCCAACGTACTATGAAGAGATTATATTAAAATGGTCAATTAAATACAACCCTTCAGTCTTCTATACACCCCCCCCCACACACACACACACACACACACACATACTCAGAATCTTCAGACATGAGAGACCATACCAACTGTAATCAAATAGACTCAATTAAGCAATAGGCAAATATGGAATGATTTTTTTTCCTAACATATTTGCTTTCCAAAAATCTCAGTATCTGGTGCATTGGTTACAAGAAAGAAAACATTTGTCAAATACAGACATCTCAGGTTTATCTCATAATATTTTCTTGTCGTATTAAAATTTTTGTCATTTTTTGTTTTAAAAGGTGGTCACAATGGAATGGGCAGTTCTGTCTAGAAGCCTCTTGGGCGACCTGTTTTCTGTCCCCCTCATCGCACCCCAGTGCTCCCCTTCTGGCTGTACCCATACAGAGGCTCAGATGTTTGGGGGGGGTAGGCGGGGGGGGGCATCTATTTACTTCAAAGTCAGCAAGATCCTGACTTGCATTTGCAGCCTCATTGTTCACAGCCCTGATCACAGGCCTCCAAAAGTAGCTCCCAAAGGCCTTGCTGGTCATCCTTTGGTGCTCTGCAGGGGATGGTGAGGGTGTTCCTGGAGGGGGGGAGGGTGAAGGTACTGCAGGGGGTGGTGAGGATGGTCTGCAGGGATGGTGAGGGTGCTGCTGGGGGTGGTGAGGATCCTGCGGGGGGTTGGGGGGGTAAGGGTACAGGGAACCCTTGTGCAGGTCCCCAACACAGGTGGTCCAGCCAAAGAACAGCCACTTCCTCCCTACAATCCGTTCACTCCATGGCCCCTGCTCCCCTGCACAGCCTCCAGGGGATCGGACAAGATGTCCTCTTCTTTACCCATCGGAAACTGCACCAAATGCGGCTCCTGCCTTCGGGCCTTTCCACACCTGCACCTCACAACTACTCACCCGCCCTCCCCACCAGGCTGTCAGGCTGGGTTCTGGCTCAGCAAACCTCTGCAGAGGGGAGCACCCAGCTCCCAAGTGGAAGACAGCGCGCAAGGCAGGCCAGCAAAACGGTGAGGGACACAGGAGGCACCCATCACCTTCTTCAGAATCTTCTCTCCCCAGCAATTTCCCTCTGCCCCGCCCTCCTCTAAGCACAGAAATGGAAGCCCACCTAAACACCTGAAGACTGAAAAGTAATCAATCAGGACATCAGAACTGGTAAAAAAAAAAAAAAATGTTCTATGCCCCTAACTTGGAAATGTAACTACATAATGACCTCAACGCCTACCTTTCCGTTTGGCTTCTCCATTTCCACCAACACATGGTAGCTGAGGAGAGGTGCCCAGAGCTGTGCTACAAGCAATGTGGGGGCTGCAGAAACCCACATCCTCTCCTTTCAGTTCCTCCCTTCCTGGCAAGTAGTCTGTTTGTCCCTCCATGGACCACCCATCCCAGGTACAAAAACTGCCCACCCCCCAACCCATTCCTGCTCCCAAACAGCCACTCTGTGCGGTGACTGACATTTAGGTGGCGAGAATCCTGTGAAGACCTTCACTCAGGTCCTTGAAGGCTCAAGGGTGACTGGGCAGAGAACCTAGGAATTTTGGGCCACCATCTCCTACAACCACCCCACAGAAAGAGGGGAGCCTGTCACACTGCAGGTACAGAGCAGGGGCCTCTCTACTGACATTCAGTGGATTTTAGCAAAATGGGGTCAACTTCTAGGAAAATGAAACTAAAACCAAGAGTTGATGTGATCAGGAATAATGCTCCGCATTTCATCCCACATACAGACAGACAGTCCCTCAATTACAAAGTTCAGCTTATGATCTTTTCATTGTATGATGGTGCAAAAGCTGTACACATTCAATGGAGACTTTGGATTTTGAATTTGGGTCTTTCCAGGCTAGTGATGTGGGTCTGTACTCTCTCATGATGCTGTGTGGCATCGGTCACCCAACTCCCAGTCAGCCATGCGATGGTGAGGGTGGAGGAGCCACACTCCACAGTGTACTGTGTTGCCAGCACTTTCTAAATAGTTGTGTTTTATGTTTTTGCATCATGTCTAAAAAATGCCCATCTGTGTCTCCCGCTTCTGGTGAGAAGAAGAGGAAGGCAATTACTCTTGAGATGGAACTCAAGATAATTGCTCAGCATGAAGGCAGCAAGCCATAATTACATAAATTACATGAGATATTCAACACTGTTTTATAAAATAGGCTTTGTGCTAGATGATTTGCCCAACTGCAGGCTAATGTAAGCACACTTAAGGTCAGGCACTCTAAGCTATGATGTTTGGGAGGTCAGATGTGCCAAATGCATTTTCAACTTACAGTATTTTCCACTTCCGATGACTTGATTGGGACAGGACCCCACGATAAGTCGTGGGGCATGTGTATTACATCTGTACACAAAGGCATAAAAGTGCTGTAATAAAGGCAGTGCGCCAGCAGGAGTAAGTATAGTAAATCCAGCAGTAAAGCTAATATTGCAAATGGACTCGATTCTCACAACAGTCAGAGGCCTTCTGATTGGAATGTAAGCATCTTGTCATGCAGTCAAAAGAGATACTTAAAGCAGAATGGCTCAAAAATTGGGAAATAATAGTAAGTGAAAACAAAACAACTATTCCATTTTTGTAAAATGGAAAAATGCACCTGAATGCTATAAATGACATGAACTTGCATGCAACTTAAATACTAACTTCCAAACATATAAAGGGGGAAAAAGTCAGGAAGATAAAAAGAAATGGATACCATCACAGTCATAGTTGGATAATTTAATATAACTTTGTAATAAATTGATATTTCACATGAACAACAATAAATAATATAGGCAGTACATGTAATGCAAGTAATAACTGAGTCTAATATGTACATGTACTTTCACCCCCCAAAAAAACATGAATTATTTTCAAACACATTTGGGAGATTTCCAAAATTCACCATGTGGCAGAACATAAAGGAAGTTTCAATATATACCTAACGTCAAAACAAAAAAGTCCCGTTCACAATCATTTTGGTAATAAAATTTAATATTCTCAAACAATAAAAAGGAAAATCTATTTGGAAAAAAATAAATTTAAAAAAACAAAATAAAAAGAAGGAGTTCTAAAATTAAGTAAGTTGACTACTTTGAATTAAAAACTTGGATAAAAAACATTTTCAGGAATTACAGACCACTTACACATGAACAATGATCAGAGTAATATATTTTAACATATTTTAAATACTCACTTATTTTTAAATTGCCACAGTTTATAGAAATGTCTTCTGGGATTTAAAAATTGCAGAGGATTTTTCTATAAAATGTGGCAAGTTTTAAAAATGTGTGCTGAAGGCCTGGAGGGGAGCATCAGTGGTGGAGGAGGGACACCTGTAATACATTCAACAATAAAGATAAATGAAAAAGAAAAGAAACAGGCCTTTCCGGAAGGGGCTCTAGCGTATCTCTGACAAGGGTGCCTCCAGGAACCCGTCCCATAGACCTGGGCACAGACTCACTTAGGTGCACAAAGAGCAATGGCAGGAATGCTGATTTGGGCAATGTGGCATTCAGTGAAAACCTGGACACAGTCTGTGTCCACTCACAGGGGAATGTAATTCACTGCTCGGGCCCATACAAAAAAGTTCTGTGCACATTAAAAAGGTAAAGGTGATCTATGTGGAAACTACTTCAAGTCAAACCAATTAAGTTAAACCATTATACAATATGTAGAATTTGAATCCATTTGAATAATAATGTATACTCACACATACGCTTCTGTGTGGGTGCAAGAAAAATACCTGGCGGGCTGCCTACAACGTTGATAAGATAGCTTATGTCTGGGAAGGGATGTAGATGAACAGAAGAATGTATGTTAGGGTTATTGTGAGAAATTTTTATTTCTATTTTTTGTTAACCCTCACCCTAGGATATTTTTTCCATTGATTTTTAGAGAGAGAGAAAGGGGGAGAGAGAGGTGCAGAAAAAGAGAGAGACGTCAATGTCAGAGAGACTCATGACTTGGTTGCCTCCTGCACACACCCTGACCAAGGCTGAGAATCGAACCTGCAACCTAGATAAATGCCCTTGACTGTGAATCAAACCCGAGATCCTTCAGTGAGTGGACCATGCTCTAACCACTTAGAAACACCAGCCAGGGCATTGTTTGAGATTTTTGTAAACGGACTGTACTTGTGTAATTCTTTTAGGATTAAAAAAAATTAATCAGCGAGAAACAATCATGTAATAATCCAAATGCTACGAAAATACAGATGAAAGAATGATTCATGCTTCCCACTGGAAGTGGAGTAGGCCGGAAGTTCTCTTTGCTCCTACATGAGTAACATGGCCAATAAAGTAACATAATAAATAAAGTAAGATAGCCAATAAAGTAATCTAGCTAATAAAGTAACACAGCAAATAAAGCAATGGCAATGCTACTGCTTTCAGCAACAAAGCATGTAACTGGACCATGAAGATGCAAGTTACATGCCCTGAGGGCTGGGCGAGGCTCTCACATAGACAGAGCAACCCTGGGCACCATACTTTGCAATGCGAACATGTGTTTCAAGTGTAGGACAAAGTCTCAGCAGGCTCTTGATAGAGAGATGCCAGTGCATGCTTACACAGCAACTCAACTGGCTTGACTCAAATTTAATTGCTAAAGATTATAAGATAGAATTTAGATAAATATAATTAAAACATATATATGTTTATATGCAATGGCTAGATTGAATTGAAGTCTTTTCTTTCTTTTTTTAAAATAGGTTTTTATTGATTTCAGAGAGAGAGAAAGGGAGAGGGAGAGACAGAAACATCAATGAAGAGAATCATTGGTCTGCTGACCCCTTCTGGGGATTATGCCCAGACCTGGAATCAAACCATGACCTCCTGGTTCATAGGTAGATACTCAACCACTGAGCCACACCCGACCCGACCCGACTATTTTAAGGTTTTTCATTAGCAGCTGTATGCTAAAGAACAACATGCTACCTGCTCTCAGGCCCCTTGTGGCGTACTAATTTCCAAGGGCGACAGCACAGACCCCTGTTCTCTGCTTTCTTGTGCATTGTTACTTGCCACTCACACATTGACATTTGGAATCTGCTGGCATTTTATTTTATCAATTTAGAATAGTCATAAATTCTTTTTTTTCCACTCAAAAATTTTCTCATGAGTCTTTTTATTGAGGTACTAGAGGCCCGGTGCACAAAATTCATGCACAAGGGAGGGGGGGTCCCTCAGCCCAGCCTGCCCCCTCTCACAGTCTGGGACCCCCTCAGTGTATTTCCTACTGATGGCCACAATCTGGCAGGCACCGAGTGTGTGTGTGTGTGTGTGTGTGTGTGTGTCCACTGGGGGCCTGCCAGACTGTGGCTCAGAGCAGGTGCTGTGTGTGTGTGGAGGCTTGGAGCAGGACCCCTCTGTGTTGATCTGTCAGGCTCCTGGCATAACCTGCATGTTGTTCTCTCCCTTGAGTTGTGGCCAGGGCTGTGTGCTGCCTGCGGGGTGGCCACAGGGAGCAGACCCCACTGGGGGCTGCCCAGCCCCCTCCCCCAAGTATTTGCTCCCCTGCTCCAATCGCCATGGTGGTGGCTAGGGGAAGCAGGTCCTTAGTTCCCCTGCTTGAACCGCTGTGGCAGCAGTGAGGGGAAGTAGGTCCCGCTGGGGGCTGTTGCCAGGGTAACGCCACCAGCATCCTGCTCCACCACTATGGGCACTGCCATCTTTGTCTCAGAGTAATGGCTAATTTGCATATTACTATTTTATTAGATAGGATAATCACATACCACATTATATTAGTTTCAGATGTACAACATAATGTTTCAATACTCTATATAATAAAAGGCTAATATGCAAATGGACCGAGCGCCATAATAACCAATCACTATGACACACACTGTCCACCAGGGGACAGACACTCAACGCAGAAGCTGCCGCCTAGTAGTCAGTGCGCTCAGCCAGAAACTGTAAGCCAGGCTCACGGCTGGCAAGCACTCCCGCCTCCAAGGCAGTGCTTAGGATGTCCGACTGCTGGCTTAGGCCCACTCCCTGTGGGAGCCTAAGCCAGCAGTCGGACATCTCCCAGAGGGCTCCTGGATTGCGAGAGAGCACAGACCGGGCTGAGGGACACCCCCTCCCATCCAAGTGTACGAATTTGGTGCACCAGGCCTCTAGTTTGTATATATTGTCAATGCTCACTATGATGTCTCTTTAACAACAATAAAGATGTGAAACCTCTGCATATAGCCAACTTTGTGCTAGTTTTGTACAATGGTGTTAACTGGCCTAGTAGCTTCTACTTTCTACTCCTTGAAAGTCAATCACTGAGCAAAAAGTGCACCTTTCCTAAGACCACTGTACATGGGAATCGCAAGCCACAGACAAGCTCCAGCGGGGAGACTCCATGCAGAGCATGAGGAGACCAGCACAATGAGAGTGCACACGTGTGAGGCCAACTGAGGCCCCAGGGGTCAGAGACTAACGCCTAGCCAAGCTGCTCCTGAATTTCTTACCTGCAAACTCACAAGCAAAATGAAAACAGTTATTTTAACTACTAAGTATTGGGATAGGTTGTGTTCAGCAATAGATAACCAAAACAGACCTGATTTACATGGCCTCTACAAGGCACTATCTTTAGGAAGTTGGGGAACACACATTTATATCTAAGATTTCTCAACTGAAGTATATGAGTCAGATTTTTTTTTTTTTGTCACAAAAGTGTCCAATCCAAGGCCAGAGTCTAGAAAGTACTAGTATATATATTATATGTAATAACACATCACATTGGATTATTTCTCCTTTAGATTTCACATGATGGTGGTGGCAAATGGGAGGAAGACAAACCCACATTGTTGGGTGGCTTCTAGCCACAGACCCACTGTGACTTTTTACAGCTTATTTCATAGCTCAAGGGACTGAATACCTTATCATTTATAGGTGGGACTTTGAAAAGTCAAACTCACAGAAGCAGAAAGTAGATTGGTGATTACCAGGGGCTGGGGGTCGAGGAAAAGGGGAAGATATTAACCAAAGGGTACAAACTTCCAATTATAAGACCAATAAGTTTGGGGGATCTAATGTACAATGCAGTGATTATGATTAAGAAGATGGTATATATACTTGAAAGTTGCTAAGACAGTAGATCGTAAACGTTCTCATCACAAAAAAGAAATGGTAGCCCTAACCGGTTTGGCTCAGTGGATAGAGTGTCGGCCTGCGGACTGAAGGGTCCCAGGTTCGATTCCAGTCAAGGGCATGTATGTACCTTGGTTGCAGGTACATCCCCAGTAGGAGGTGTGCAGGAGGCAGCTGATCGATGTTTCTCTCTCATCAATGTTTCTAGCTCTCTATCCTTCTCCCTTCCTCTCTGTAAGAAGTCAATAAAATATATTTTAAAAAAAAGAAATGGTAATTATGTGTTGTGATGGAGGTGTTAGCTAAAACTATACTAGTCATCATTGTGCAGAATATAAGTGTATCAAATCAATACATGTACACTTGAAAAACACACAGCGTTATGTGTCAATTATAAAGCTGGGAGGGGGGAGTAGTATCAAGTGCCACAATTTATAGATGAAGAAAACAAGGCTCAAATTCTGTAAGCTGGCTGAAGTCCCACAATTAACACGTTTGCTCCGGGGTTGGCAAATTCAGACCCCTCTGCCTTTTCCAATAAATTTCAGGTTCGCAACGTTCAGCCCCATTAGAATCATGCGGCGGACTTGTTGGAAACACGATTAGACCTTTCCCCAGAGGCCTGGATGCACTTCCAACAAACCTACGGGCAACGACACGACTCCACTTTGTGGAGCCCTGCAGACCACACCGCCTTTCCCATCTGACAATGACCTTCTCTGAGCAGGAACTTGGGGAAAACGTAAAACAAGTTTTGTCCTTGCTCTCTGAGAAGAAAGGACTTCTCTAGGGACAGGTTCACGGAGAACAAAATCACTGTAGACCCATAGGAACGAAAATTGTCAGCTAATACCCAAATTATCAGCTAATACCTAATAAATACACAGTGTGCTGAGTTATGTCCAATTCCATCTCAGACCTTACAAATACAGAATAACTGCCCCAATATAAAGAATAAAGCAAATTGAGATATAAGTGCAAGTATAAAGTAGGATCCATTCACCCATCCATGCATTCATTTATTTACCAATAAATATTCCTCGCTGAAGCCCAGCGGCAGTGTCTTGGGAAGTATGGAAGCTGCTTGGTCCTCAGAGAGTTTGCAATGTAATACTGGAGACTGGGGTTCCCAGAAATAGTTACTGCGAATCATGAAACTATTCGCAACATCAGTATAGCAAATTGTAGTGTTTACTGTATGAAGTACACAGGGAAGACTTAAAAACATTGGTAATTCATCAGTAGTCCTGATGTGTATTTAAATTATACTGGTTTATTCATACACGGATAATTTGTCACCACATTTCCATTCTCAAGCCAGGCCTGTTTTATTCCCATTCAGAAAAGAGAGTTTAAGGAGCTGAAATTATAGTCCAGTAAGCGAGACAGTTTATTCTTTTGGGAGGACAGTGGAGAGTTCCCCTGCCCAACTAGCGTTGCCAGAAGTCCCAGGCTGAATTCTGAATGCCGAGCTGTGGTCCCACAGAGCAGAAGGATGCGACCGAGGCTAACCTCTGGGCAACTCCACTGCTGAGTCCTGATGGCGAAGTTCCGTCTGCAAACCAGGGACTCCAGAAGGTGTTGCTACCTTGAGACAGGAAGTGTTGGACCCCACCAAGTCTGAAGTCGGGGTTACCTTCACTGCCCTGCATTGTGCCAGCAGAGATCCAGCATCTAGGGCAAAGGGAGGCCAGCCCTCAAAGCCAAGCTTATTCTATCACCACAGAGTCCGTGGCACCGAATGGAACAGACTCTTTCTGCTCCCACTTGCTCCTACCCTGCTGGGTGACATCAAGTCAATTCTTTCGTTTTTCAGTTTATTTGTTTTTAAATATACTCTTATGGATTTCAGAGAGGAAGGGAGAGGGAGAGAGACTGAGTTATCAGTGATGAGAGAGAGTTATTGACCTGCTGCCTCAAGCACGCCCGCTGCTGGGGATGGAGCCGCGGCCTGGGCATGTGCCCTGACCAGGAATCAAACCAGGACATCCTGGGTCACAGGTCTATGCTCAACCACTGAGCCACGCTGGCCAGGCTGCTTCCGTCTTCACTTCTGAAGATGCACACTAAGATGGCAATATTTCATGTGACTTTTTCAAGGAAGAAATCAGAAAATGCAAACAAACATTGTAAATTGTAACGTGCCACGTAAATGTGAGGGTTGAAAGGTAAGAAAGTTGCCTTCAAGTTGTTATTTCTTTAAATAGCTTAGTTATGAATATGCTTAACAGCTAAAGAAATATGCATGAGAATTTGTTTTAGTCAGCTATACAGATACATAAATAATGTTTTAAGTAAGACTACCCCACAGCTCTCCCTACTCGTCCAACCCCAGAACTCAATAAACTACATTCATTTTGAATTAAAATGCATCATAGCAAGAAAAATTGTATATAAAAAAGGTGGTCAGGGATTTTTTTATAGAAAATGTGCTCCAACCATATCACAAAGCACACAAAGAAGTTAATTTATAAAGGGTAATATGGGCACAATAAATTGTACAGATGTGAATGGAACCAGCTTCATAATCTCAAAATAAACCTTTGCATATACACTGATTTAGAGTATGAAAGTTAAAATTTTAAACCAATAAAAAAGTGAAGAAGTATGCAATAAATAGTGACGAGGAAATGAGGCACTGACTAAGAAAAAATGAATAAATTTGGACCTTTTCTTTACTCTATACACACACTTACACACAGATACATGTAAACATAAAAGGTAATATTCTAAAATTACCAGAATAAAGTAGTGGAAACTATTTATAATACTGGATGGGGAGGGCCTTTCTAAAAAAGACAGAAACTGTAAGGTATAATTGAAAAGAAGACTGAGCCCAGGGGGTATGGCTCAGTGGTTGCGCATTGACCTATGAACCAGGAGGTTATGGTTAGCTTCCCAGTCAGGGCACATGCCCAGGATTCTGGTTCGATCCTCAGCAGGGGGCAGCTGATCAATGCAGTCTCTTTCATCATAGATGTCTCTGCCCTTACCCATTTCTCTCTGAGGTCTACGTGTATCTATCTAGATACATACATACATACATACATACATACATACATACATACATACTAGAGGCCCAATGCATGAAATTCATGCACAGGTAGGGTCCCCAGGCCTGGCTGGAGATCAGAGACAATATGTGGGGTGACTGCTCCTTCTGGCCCCAGTGTGCCTGCTGCCGACTCTCAGTAGCACTGCCACTCCACAGCGTTCCACGGAGGTGAGAGAGGTCAATCAGCTGAGCGGCACACCCACTGTGGGAGCAGCTCCTGGGTTGAGTGTCTGCCCCCATGATAGCAACCGGTCAAATGGTCGACCAGTCACTTAAGGTTTTATGTGTATAGATGTCCAAGACCTAAATTATGGGCCATCCACTTTACTGAATGGAAAAAGCTACCGACAATGTAGGACAGACCTACATAAAATCAAATAGAACACAAAGTTGCATAAAATATATTCGGTATTATTTCTTTAATGATTATAAAGGTCAGCATCAAAAATATCTATACATATATATTATGTATAAAACATGAACGGGGACTTGAGGAAAAACATTAACAACCAGGTTTCTGAGTCAATTTTTTCATTATCCACTTCTAAAGATTCAATTATTTTTTTATATTTATTACCTTATCTTTCCCATTAAATCCCACCCCAGGAAATTTTAATTCAGATATGCTGTATTATCTGTTTACATACTATATACTAGAGGCCCAGTGCACGAATTCATGCACCAGTGGGGTCCCTCGGCCTGGCCTGCGGGGGCATCCCCCACGGGGTCCTGGATTGCGAGAGGGTGCAGGCCAGGCTGAGAGACACCAAAGGTTCACAATCGGGGCTGGGGAGAGATGTGGGAGGTTGGCCTGCCCAGGAGGGACCACAGGAGGGCTCCAGGGCATATATGGCTCATCTTGCTGATTGGCCAGACCCCAGCAGCAAACTAACCTACAAGTCAGAGCATCTGCTGCCTGGTGATCAGTGCAAGTTATAGCAACTAGTCTACTGTCTGACCCCTGGTGGTCAGTGCACATCACAGTAGTGGGTCAACCAATTGATTCTCTGCTCCCTGGTGGTCAGCGCACATCATAATGAATGGCTGAGCTGCCTTAACATAGCATTAGCATATTACACTTTGGTTGAATAACCAACTAGATGACCGGACACTTAGCATATTAGGTTTTTATTATATAGGACTAGAGGCCCTTGCAGCAGTCCCAGCTTTATCCAGAAGGTTGTCCAGCTGTCCCGTCTAATTAGCATATTACGCATTTATTATTATAGATACTTTATACATAAAATGAGTAAAACACTTTCACTCCTCCTGAAAATGAATTATTGGCCCTTGGGGTTGATATCATCTCCTTTGGATATTCACCCACTAAATTGCTGAGCAAGTAGCAACTTTGCCTGGAACAGGAAACGGAAGAGGTGAAGGAACAATGTCATGTTTGCTGATCATTTTTTAGTATTACAGAGAAATTCATGTTTTAGTCATTTTTTAAAAGTAGGAAACAAAATAACAATGGCTTATAAACATGGTTTCCTTGAATTGGCCACTCTGCAAAAAACACTACTTGCTTCTTCAAGACATGAGTAAACAAAGATTTGTCATAGACATACTTCCTTTCCCCCAGACTGTGAACTCATGATCCACGCAGGGACAACTTGCATAGCACCATCAGAATTACATGTGGCCCATCTGACACAGTGCCTAGGGAGGGTGTGATGGCTCTTTTTCTAAGACTTCTGATCTCAGGGGTTTAAGTGTGTATCAGAGTATCTGAGGAACAGACCCTCAGTTACAAATACATAAAAGCTCTCAGTGATTGACTACTGCAACCCACAAAGACCTCCCAATGAGACTCATGGCAAATATGTCAGTACCTTCAATTATTTATATAAAAAATACATATTAAAAATGTATTTAAATGAACAGAAATGCCCCAACTCTTCTATAACTGACTGAAGTTAACAATTATTTGTCCCTCAACCTTTCATGAAATAAGACCAACTTAGAGAAAAGCGAATACATGTTTATTCAGAACACTGTCAACGGCTTAACATTTCACATACATACTTTGTTTAGTCATCACAACCACCCCATGAAGTAGATGGTATTACCCACATTTGACACTTGTGGGGCTTAAGGCACAAAGAAGTTGAACGATTTACTGAGTGATGCTCATTACCAGGACTGTAATTCCCAACATTTCATTCCTGTTCCTAATCTACCTTATATCACTTCCTCCCACCAATTCATTCTTGTAGGGATTTGTGGAGCGACACGCCAGATACTGTGTAGAAACTGGGAATAAAGCAGCAAAGACCGACAAGGTCCTTTTTGTTGTACAGCCCACATTCTAGAAGTGGCAAAAATCAAACAAAATACATAAATAATATTTCATAGAGTAGTAAATACTATAATGTAAACAAAGCAGGGTAATAAAACAGAAAGTGGGTTTTGGGGGGCCGTGAGGGGAAGTGGAAGAAATGACTGTTTTAAATGGAACAGGATCCTGAATGATGTTAAGGAATGGAAGAGTCCTCCAGGCATGAAGAGTAACATGTATAAAGGCTTTGAAGGAGGAACAACACTGTATTTGGTAGAGACATAACAGCAGTTATAATGAATACACCCTAAAACGTCAGTCACTAAGTAAGTTTCACTCACATCAACAGTTGAATGCAGGTGTTCCTGGTTGGTGGACAGCTTTCCCCCATGTGGTGATCCAGGGACCCAGGCCCTCTCAACCTTGGAGCTCTGCCACCACCTAGGGCTATAAAGTGCTTTGTGCTCAGTGAACACAGCACAGTTGCTTCCTAGTAATACCACCAAGGAACTACCCATGTCCTTGGGGAAAATTTATCTCATGGGTGCAAAGCAAGCCCAACCCAGACTGTAAACCCAGGTGCAATCCTACGATTATGGAAGGACAGGTGTGCATTTTGCTGTTACTGATCTCTTGCTCAGAAATGGGTGTTTTAAGGAACAGTAAGAGGCCAGTGTCCCCAAGAAGGTATGAGAGGTATTAAGCAAAACAGAGACAGAACATCATCTCATTTGGGTTTCTACGAGTTCATTCTGGCTCTGCCTGGGGAATGTAATCTACACTAGAGCAAGACCAGAGAAACTACTGAAGTTTCTGTAATAAATAAGCCAAGAGACGATGATGTTCAGGACCAATCAGGCGAGTTCAGAAGTGGTCAACATCCAGGCTGTATTTTGAAAGTAGAGTTAGAGTGTACTGGTGGTAGTGTACACATGGGAGTGGTCAGTGAAGGAGAGAAATCAAGATGGCTAATGTAATTTTTGCAATGGCCCAGTTACACTGGCTGCAATAACAAATTACCCAAAGTACCTGGGCCCTCAGTTGCATGACTCAAAAGGTGTTGCCTTCGGTGCTAGCCTTGGAAGTCACCAAAGGTCATGTCCAGTTGTACTTGCGGGGATAGCCACAAACTCCCACCAACTTTAAGCAAAGAGAATACAGACCCGCATCTCCTGGGAGGAGAGCAAGAGTCACACTGTAAGCATGTGGGACGCAAGATCTTTGTCGTGGTCACTTAGAGGAATACAATCTGCCACATCTAAGCAGCAGGCTAAAGTAGAATCATTAATTAAGATGGAAGGATTGGGTGATGATCAGATTTTTCTGGGCAAAGGATTCAAAATTCTGTTCTGGATAAAGTTCAAGGTGCCCATTAGAGACCTAATTGGAGATACTGATGAACAGTTGGTTAAATGAGTCTGAAGTTCATTGGAGAAATGAGAGCCAGAGAAACATATTTTGGAATTAACAGCATGAAGACGATATTGAAGTCATGAATCTCATGAGACCGCCCAGAGGTAGATGTAGCTGAGGAAGAGGGGAACTCGGTGCTGAACCCAGGTGCACTCAAATCCTGCAAATGTCCACTTTTTTTTACTGTGATTTTGAGGCTTCAGTCTATTCCTCAGGTACTCAGTGGGTACATAAATATACTTAAAGGATAAGATATTGGCATTAGAACACAGGCAAAGACTTTTAAGCCAATTCTGCCATAGGTCAAGACCTAAAAGGATCTATATTGAATTCTTACCACCTAATCCAGCTCATTCACAAGACAAGGAAACTCAGGAATAAAATAAATGACACTAGTGCTTCCACGGATGTGGTCCAGGACTCTGTGGTCCACAGAGAACACTGGCCCTTCCTGCCCGACAGCCTCCACGCTGGGACCTACACTCTTTCTGTCTCCACAGCAGCTTCTGGCTTTCGAATTTAAACTGGGACATTGGCTCTGTGGATTCTGGACTCACCAAACTCCATAACTGCATGAGCCAATTTCTTATAATTAGTCAACGCCTTCCAATGATAGACAGATATATAGATAAATAGGTAGAAATAGGTGAGGAAGGAAGGAAAGAAGGGAGGGAGCGAGGGAGGGAAAGTGGGTGGGAGAAAGGAAGGAAGATAGATATCCTATTGGTTTTGTTTCTCTGGAGAATGCTAATACAGATTTTAGTTACCCTTTTTCATGAGGACAACCTATGCTAGTTCAGGAATCTAAACCCTTACATAAATAATATGTGAATTTAGATAGAGCAAATCCTGGGTGGACACCATCTTAGCACTTTAAGGAACTGTTGCTGGTGCTAGCATGGTGGTGAAGGTTTGATACTGTGGGGCCCAGTGGCCCACGCCTGCTTTGGAAATGGTCTCCCCTCCTTCCGTGTGTGCATGTGACTTTAACCACTGCCTAGAACAAATGTCTGTAACCCTCTTTAGAACACCCTGTTTACGCTCCTCCTTTTGTGAATGCAGACCTCCTCATTTTCTACTATCTGCACAAGGTAGTGTTTTGCCAGGAGAATGATTTGGAGCTGATCCCCAGACAGAGCAGAAATTGATGGGTTCAGAAGAAGAGAGAAAGTGCTTGAGCTCAGCTTGTTTGCTCGTGATTTCTTCTTTGTTCTGAAAGAATCCAGGGAGTCTGCTTGGCAAATGGGTGTGCTAATCTAATGGCTGAATCACTGGAGGGTGATTCTTACAAGTTATCTATTGTGTGCATATAATCAAAGCAAGAAAACACTTAAGTTCCATAAGACAAAAAGTAACAGGACATTAACCATAAAGTATAAATTTTCAAAAGTGGCACGCCTGCTGGTATTCAAAGGCTCAAGATAATAAGCAAAAAGAAAATGTCTGTCAGACCCGGCATAGAAAAATAGTCAGACATTAGCAGCAAACAACTGCCATCCATAACAGCGCTGCTTCCTAAATTAACTCCGCTCCCACGTCAGCTCCTCACAGCCCCCTCTTTCCACTCCGGCTGTTTATCCAAAATGTGCCCCGTACATATTTTTTAAAATATATTTAAACAGACAGGAATGGCCTGACTCTTCTATACCTGCCTAATTATTATACAAGATGCAAAGAGCAAGGAATTACATGGATTTAGTATTTTATAACTTTCAAGTTGATCTGAAAACACAGCCAAGAACAATGCTCTTACTCTAATTCCAAGTCTAATTCAATATATGATTTCCCAAATAGTCAAGATTAAAAAGTTGAAAAGCCCTTCATAGTTTCATTAAAAATGTTAAGGTTTTAATGAGTCAGTCTCTTCCTGCTTAGACAACATAAGCCATCATTAAGGAAGACAGAATGAAAAACGTTCTGCTTTCATTTTTGAGAAATCGAAGAAATCTGAAAGTGAAGATTGTAAGTCAGTAGAAAACCCTGGTAATGCTTCATTCTCAGATCCTCACGACCATAGAGCAGGATGAAAGGGAGCCATTTTATGTTTGTTATAAGCTGTGTCATAATATCGAAAGGCAATGACTCATATTCCGGGAAGCAAGGCAGTGGATCTGAAGGCACTGACTATTGAAATGTTCTGTAACTTGATACGTTATCAATCCTCCTATTTTCTCGGGTTTCAAACCAGCAGAGAAAAAGAGACGGACTTGGTGATTCACAAAAGGATCAGCATGGGGTGGATGAGGCAGGAGAGAGTCTCCTCAGGCCCCAGGCAATGATTGAATCGGTAGCAATTATGGGAAAGACAGAGAGAGCTCCAAGGAGAACCAGGTCTTGAGATTCCCCAGTGGGTGTGAGGCTTCCTTCCCTCCAAAGCAACAGCCTTTGTAAATCCTGGATAAGGACCAAGAAAGAAACAGCAAGGACCTCTGGGAGGCGTAGCCCTCCCTTAAAGTTCTCATCCCAAGGGAAGGCATGGGGTGCCTCACACATTTGGGAGGGTCAAGAGTAGAGACCAACTGCTAGTTCTGCTGTGGACACCCTCAGCCGCAGGCTGGCAGGCTTTGCCCATTGCTCCTGGAGTTGAGAAGTGCTGGAGAGAGATGGCCCGGAATCCGGCCTCATTGCTAGGCGGCTGCTGCCAGTGGACCCAGAGGCCAGCAGATCAGAGAAACGCCAGGATGGTCCAGTGTCCAGAGGCCAGTTCCCCCGCTCAGGACTGAGCCACTTGTCAGTGGGACCAACTGGGATGTGAGTCCACCATTTAGATCCTCAGGGATCTGAAACAAAATTTGCATGAGCAGTCACCAAAGGAGATGCCTGCTTTCTTCTACCTCCGCCTGACTCTGTCGACAGGCTAACAAAAGGGGGGATCCCTTCCTTCCCGAACCTCAGCGTGTGTCTCTCTGCGCTCTCCTCCCCCCCCCCCATACACATACAGAGCTCCAGTATTCTAAGTGTCTGAGAGATATCACCACACAATCAGGCAGCTGAAAGGAGAAGGAATTATTGAACTCAGGTTTAAGTTTTAACGGGCAGGACTTGGGGGCATAATCACTAGCATGGCTCTCTTCATAATCAAATGTAAATAAAGCTTGAAAATCTGTCTGAGCTGCCACAGAAGCTCACTACCCAATTTCAGGGAGGTGGTGTTAGAGGTAGAGGGAAACAAATCCATTTTATGCTTGTGCTCCAAAAAGTTGGTGCTCCTCCACGAGCCATTTACGACTGAATGAAATAATTCAAATCCATTTATTCCAGGAGCAGCTGAATTCTCAGGGCCTGTGTGGGTGTTGAATGCACTGGGTCCGAGAGCCCCTGTGTGCACAGCAGCCCAGCAGTACTGGCTTCCAGGACGTGTAACACTAATTGCAAAGCTTATTGTAAACTCTCACTAAGCAAGAGGGATTTCATTCCTGATACACACCTGATGTGTTTCTGTTTTCCTGGTTCAAGTCCGGGGCAGGGAGATGGATGACTGCAACCCAGGTAGTTCATAGGGAGAGCGAGGACAATAGCTGCTCGACCCCTGAGCATCTCTCAGTCCTGCCTGAGAAGAAGGCTTCTGAAAGAGGAGAGACCCCCAGCCCTTCCCAGTCAGTGCTCATCGGAATGATCACACAGGTCTCCTCCTTAGGAAGATCAAAACACTGACGGAAAGGGCAAGTGCAGAAGCCACGTGACTGGCTGCACAAGAATCGGGAATGTCCGCTGATATCCCGACCTACAATCTTCCAGTAATCAATTTCATATCTTCAACTGTCTGGGGCACTTCCTAATAATAGTAGCAAGCACTTTACAGTATTTTAAAATTTAGCACTATTTTTTTTTTTTTTACTCAAAGGCAAAATCGTGATTTCAAAATGCTTAAGTACAAAAGTTATCAGTGTACCGTTAAATGCACTGAGAACATAAATACCAGTAAAAGCACACACAAACCAGAGACATGTTAGCAACAAGCAAACACTGCTTTCTGAGCGAATCACCCTTTCTATGAAGCTTTTCATTAAATACTGGTGCTGGAAGACAGCAAAGAAGAGGATTTAATAATGGTCTCCTCCCTCGCTTCACCATGGACATGCTAGTGAATAAAATGAAATACTTTTCAGATAAAACAGATGTTTTCTGTAAGTGCACAGAGTCCAGCTGAAGGGAGCAGCTCCTCCTGTGGAGTGATGGGTGCTTCCCCGCTGGGAGCTCTGACCTGCCCACACATCAGCAAGAGGCAACAGCTGGACCAGCTTCTGCAGCAAGAAGGCGTGGAAAGAACACAGCCTCAAGTCACTTCTCTCCCACTTAGCCTTGACCTGCCTGAGCCAGACCTCTTCCTCTGTAAGTGGAGGCCCAGATGACACAGCACAAGAGATAAAAAGCCTCATTGGAGTCTAGCACACAGTAGGTGTTCCTCCATGATGGTAGCTCTCATTCTTTCTCATGCCCGCTATCTCCCCTTTGTCTGGATTGGATTGAACTGAAACCAGCTTTTATAACATACACATTGAATGGTAGATAGGAATGTGACTGGTGAGGATGGAACAGGAAAAGAAGAAAAGCCAAATCTCATTGAATAAAGAGGGTGGGACCCAACTAGGCAAGAACATTAGGAATATTAATCACTTGCAGGGTTCCCAGTAGCATCTACGAACTTGGCATGTCAGAGCCTCTTTGAAAACCACACATGCCTGAAGAGTGAGGGCTCCTGCTTAGTTTCTGAGCCCCTGGGGAAATGAAGAGAGCAGTGATGTGGCCTTCAAGGTTGCCCTGTGTTTGCTGGGGTTTGATTTGAATCAGAACAATCTTCTGTCTGACAAAGGCAGAACAATTAACTCCAGAGCTCAGAGAAAACATGGTAGCGGGACTTTCCACAGTAGTGCTTTCAATTTCCCTGGGAGTTTCTCCCACATGAGGACCAAAGACTTTAATGTTTCTGAATATCTCCATAAATAAAAGAGGCCATTAATTCATCCTTCTGGCCCCCTGGGACATAGGTAACTGGCATTTAATAAATACCAATTTCTCCAGGCCCCAAAGTGAAGATTCTAAAAGCTTCTGAATACATATTCTTCACATATCGTCCCTGCTCAAAACCTTAAGCACCAACTGCAGAAAATTATTTCAATACAATTAACAGACTTAACTTCCCTTCTGAAACAGCCCCAAACCCTTGGATAGACTGCACACAGAGGCCATACACAGAACTCCTGTTAGCTAAGAGGCAGCCTGACACCCAGCCTGAATGTAATGAGTTCAACAGTGTTTCCCAAAAAAGACAAATGGAAGTCTCGAACCCTAGAACCACAGAATGTGACCTCATTTGCAAATAGGGTCTTTAGAGAGCTAAGGAGGTTAAAATGAAGTTATTAAGGTGGCTTCAATCCAAATGGTTGGTGTCCTTATGAAAGCGGGAAACATGGACAGAGAGACAGACACATGGAGGAAAGATGATATGAAGTGATAGGGAGGATGCTAGGAGAAGACAGAGGCAGAGACTGAGATTACGATGCCACAAGCCAGGAAAGGTCGGAACTACTGGAAGTCGAGAAAAGATCCTAATCCTACAAGTTTCAAAGGGAACGTGGCCCTGCTGACAGATGCCTTGTCCTCAGCAGACTATGCAACCTGGTAAGTTAACCCTGCGAAACGACCGCAGTAAGAGGTTAGGTTTTAGGAAGATGCTCACACTGAGGGAGGCCAGGGCCCATTTCTCATCCAAAGCCCAGGTTTCAAATTCAGATGCTTGAAATGTAAAGGTCATTTCTGTAAGGTCTGGGGGCTGGGCAGACAAGGAAGGGGCCTTCAAGATTCCACCCACTGAGCCAAACAAACAGCCCAAGGCCAAACTGCTGCTGTGATAAAACCTGCGCAGTAAAAACACCTTCCTTAATGACCATCTGGAATTTCTCAGGATGGCCAAGATGCAGTTGTACAAACTCCCCGCTTAAACTCAAATCAACTCTCCCCCCCACCACCATCTACCACAGACAAACCTGATTGGCCCAACAGCAGCATAAAGAAGCTTTACCAGGTTTGTGTGTTGGTGACTTCCCTGGCCCGTTTCCCCCGGACCAGAGAACCTCACCCGAGGGCAATCAATAAATGCGATCTTTCGCTTTTACCCTGCTTGTCTTGGTCAACTTATTGGTTTGGGGTCAGATTAAATCTTTCAATTTCCAAGTATAATTCCAAGTTCATAAAGAAGCTTGTACTGAGCATGCAAGAGAGCCAGGGTAATTAGCAGATTCATTCACATGATGGAGAACTCATCCATTCACAGAATATTTTCCTTTATAGGCCTGTGTAAGCCCCTGAGCAAAACCCCATGGTTCTAGCTGTACAATATCCTTCCTTGTCTGCAGGAATCCATTCCAAGAACCTCGGTGGCAGCTGGAAGCCAGACAGTACTGACCCTCTATGTACTGTTTTTTTTCTTTAAATACATACATATTATAAAGTTTAATTTACAAATTAGGCCAAGTGAGACTAACAATAATAACTAATCATAAAACAAAATTATAACAATATACTGAGATAAAAGTTATGTGAATGTGGTCTCTCTCTCTGCTAATAGCTTTTGTTACTGTACATACAGCATTACAGCGTGGACACACTGGACAGAAGGACAATTCATCTTCCAGGCCACCTGTCAGATGGCATGAGATTTCATCAAGCTATTAAGAACAGTGTGCAATTTAAATCTTATGCCCTCAAAAAATAAGGTCACATTTTCAGACACCAGAATTTAGAGCTTTAACTTAAGAATTCTGGGGCTAAGTATGACACGCATCAACCTATAACACCATCTCTTTCCACAGCCATGTAAAAGCTTGCCTTATTTAACTCTACTTCTATAAAGATTTTTGAGGTACAAGATTAGTCTTGTTTCAGAGCAAAAATAGTATGTGTCCTATAAAACACCAATGGCTCAATTCCCAGATTGCATTTCTGGTAAAAATCACAGTTTTGACCATGGAGATGAGATAAAATGCAACTCAATACTGCTAAAAGCAGTGGTATAAGGGCCTTGCTGCCTTTACTCTTATTCAATCATTAAACCAACCACTGGGCTAGAGCTTGGAAATTTGAAAAAATAAAAGAAGTATAAAGATGATGCCATCTAGACCTTCCAGAAATTAAAATTAAATCATGGATACAAAGAAAATGGAACATGAAACAATATGAGGCCCAATCCGATGGTGTGCAGTGAGATATTCAATGACTACAATGTTGATCTGGGGAGAGAAAGAGCACTGAGGAGTGAGCCACAGAGACCTCTCCGAAGAGGATGTGCCTCAGCAGCGTAAGTGGCCTGGGGGAGGAGTCGCATCATCCCAGTGGGGGTTTGGACTCGAGCTCACAAACAGAGGAGTTGGGAGGAAGCCACAGCTGATGCTGGGAATGGTGAGTGAGGCTTTGATTAGCAGAAACCACAACCCCAAGGTCCAGATCACAACAGCCTAAGGGTTTTGCCTTTGGATCACAGTGTTTGCAGTAAACATACTTGAGAGCTTTAATGGGATGAGTAATTTCCACGTGTGACTTACAGCTCAAAATGCATAGAAGTTTCATTCACTGTATTATTCACAATGACTTCCTGCTTCACTGTCACCTTTGTTTTCAGTCCATGCAAGTCCAACACAAACTGTTATCTTTTAGCTCCTGCCATGAAAAAATGGGGAATATTGATGCTTTTTGCCTTTCCCTGACCCTTACTAACCTTTAAACATAGCCACATTCTAATAACCATATTTCCATCAAGTTCAACAGTTGTCAAACAATATCTTCCATTTACAATGAAATTTCTCCATTGTTAGCACTTTATTTTTATTCATCACTTTTATTTCTGGAAATCAAATGAAGTTTTCCTTTTTTTTCATTCAAGAAAAGGATCTGGTGGTACATTTCTTGAGACTTTGCATCATATTATGTGATTTTTAAAAATATACGACTACTTGTTAATCTTTTATTTTAGTTTACCTCCAGTGCATCAAAGTATAGTCTTCCTGTAAAAGCACAGGTGGACCACATTAGGTTTACATCCAAAACTGAAGTAATGTCATCGGTACTATGTTATCTTGTCTGCTGCTTGCCCAAAAGCATGGCAAATTGTTTTCTTCCTTCTGAGTGACTGTTAAATCTCCTTCTCAGGTAGGAAGTTGACACAGGTGATACTCAGCTGTGTCCGGTGAGCAGGCATCCATCCACTGTGGCTCTGTGGGACTGAGGTGAGACCCTCTCTTTCACCTCTGCCCAGAGGTCTCAGGACAAGAGCAAGCCATCTCAGCATGCCCACTCTTGCCCCTCCGTTCTTCCTGTCTCAGGCCCAACCGGAGGAGAAAACACTCGCTATGATGCTCTAAGGACCACCGCTCCCATCCCTCCTCAGGGCACCCCACTCTCATCAGGGAAGTGCACGCCGTAAGTGAATGTAAGAAAAAATCACCAGTGGCAGAAGAATGCCCTGTTCACCACAGTAAAGCAGCATGTCTGCAATGGAGAGATGCTCTGTGTTCCAGGCGGCTATGATTTTTGCCTCGGAATCGGGCAGGAAACTATAATGGTGGCTAAAAATGGTGTCTTCCTTTTTCAGAATAGTCTCCTTCACTTTCTGGTTCATACCCAGGTTCAGTCACTTCTGCTTGTTCTCGAGCCATGCAGACTGGCTGTACCTGTATCCCCTCGCAGAGCCAGGTCATAGGTGGGTGCTAGTGTGATGGAAGCAGGTGGCAGGCAGACTCTTTTTCTGAGTCTGTTTTGTGGGCAGTTAGTGGGAAGCTGAAAGTGGCTATTTCAGGATAGGTTTACCAGAAGCACTGATCAGTGGGAAGGCAGAATTTTCAAAGGAGGACACACACTCACCAAAAGATTAATGCAGCTAATTCTCTGAGCAATGGAATAGCAGGTAGAAAGAAATATGTCCAGGTGATAAGGGAGATGATGTCACATACAAATAGGTGTTATAGACAGAAAAGTCAAACTGGCAAATAGAGAGCCATTATAGATTAATCTAATGCTAACATTCTAAAAACTTAAGTAACTGACGCTAATCTTTACAGATTTTTTTAATTATTAATCCTCTAAAGACTAATCACGTATCATTTATATTACTTACTAGAGACCCACTGCACAAAATTTGTGCATGGGAGGGGGGGTCCCTCAGCCTGGCCTGCACCCTCTCCAATCCGGACCTCTCAGGGGATGTCCAACTGAGGATGTCCTAAATCGTCAATCAGACATCCCTCTTGCAATCTGGGACCGCTAGCTCCTAACCACTCATGTGCCTGCCTGTCTGATCACCCCTAACTCCTCTGCCTGCCAGCCTGATCACCCCTAACTCCTCTGCCTGCCAGCCTGATCACCCCTAACTGCCCTCCTCTGCCGGCCTGATCACTCCTAACTGCCCTCCTCTGCCGGCCTGATCACTCCTAACTGCTTCTGTCTCCGCCCCCACCACCATGGCTTTCTCCAGAAGGAGGACTGGATGACTGGAAGATGTCCAGTCAACCCTATCTAATTAGCATATTACCCTTTTACTAGTATAGATATCTTATAATTATATGGTAAATGAATGCACACCATGCGTTGGCAGTCAGGATACAGCCATTGCGGGACTCCAGGCTCATTGTGCTAGCATATTAAGAGGATCCACCTGGTGTGGATATAAGGTGCCCGATGGAATTAATAACATGCAAGCTGAGTGAAATACTGAAACTGAGTGCTCAGTTGAGGACACTACAAGGCTTGGCATTGACTCCAAAGAGATGGGGAACCTAGAGGATCTTCACAACCTAAAAATCTCCCTAATTCAAGATATACTGAAAATCTATATAAGAAAATTAGAAATGTCAAAGGAAACATCACTAACCATGGATAAGCTGTTTTCTACACCATAGTATAAAGGAGATGCATTATTTTAGAAGCAACTTTATGTTTATTTAAAACCTAAGTAAACAGTTGGTGTAGTAAGTCCTCCTCACAGCAAAAGCTGATGTCACCACCTTTTCAGAAAAGCTGGAGCAGCTGAAATGTACAGTGTACCTGTCTTGCTGGCGCCTGTACTCCACCTCTTTTCCATGAATTTGCTCATAAGGAAGCACAGAAACCCAACTACATTTCTGATGTGTAGACGAAACAGCACAAACATCCTTGATGCCCTAGAAATTCCAATCCTGGGCTGAAGTCTTCATTTTGTAAACTAATCTTGGCAAAATTTTACCCTTTGAATTATTCATTTGTGCAAAGATAAATCTTCCTCCGTGAAACATGTATTTTAAAGTACAGGAATAACTCATGAAATTTTAGGCCTGAAAGAGGTGGCAGAGGGGGAAGGATGAGGAGAAGCTAAGCTTTGATGAAATGGCTTCTGCAGTGTGGTCTTCTGTGGGAAGGTTAAAAGCAGCATGATTTACTGTGGTGGTTTGTTCTGTCTCAGAACCACTTTTTTTCTCCCAGGAAAAAGCTAATGTACAAGCTTTCTATATAAAAATATCCAGGCAAAACTCTGGGGTTGAAGGAAGCAGAAGATCCCAGAGACTGGCCCACAGGAAATCTGTTTACCTTTCTCAA
This sequence comes from Murina feae, assembly GCA_004026665.1. Classification (NCBI taxonomy): domain Eukaryota; kingdom Metazoa; phylum Chordata; class Mammalia; order Chiroptera; family Vespertilionidae; genus Murina; species Murina feae. Next base: position 29,545 of record PVJC01003178.1, read on the forward strand.
ATTCCAGGAACACTTCCTGTGTTAACCCTGGAGCGCCCTCTGCAGGATGCCCCAGAACTGTGGTGCAGCCTCTGAGAAAACTAAACACACTGGTGGGAGAAGCAGGGTCCATGTCCACTGGTGTAACCGCTCTAAGGCTCATTTTTTTCTCTTCTTTAAGTTATACCAATGTCACAGAATTGGTACAAATAAATATGTTACTTTTAAAATAACCCATAGCCTGGCATAAGAGAGACCCAATCTAATTTTTATTACAGTTCTCCAATGGTGTGATCAGAACCCCTTCATACATTTAGAGTTTTCATCCACAGTGTTGCTTCAAAAAAAAAAAAAAAAAAAATACACACATACACACACTAGTGTCTCAGTGCACAAATTCGTGCACGATGAAAGGAAATTATTTAGAAGATGGCCAGCAGAGCAGGACTGGGAGAAAAGGGCCGGACATGCCTTGGAGCCAACCTCCTGTGGCCCCTACCCGGCCAGCTGCACCTGGGGGGCAGCGCCAGGACTCGAAGGGTGTCTATGGAGTGAGTGGGGTCTTTTGGCATGACCTTTGGGGATCAGGCCAAAACCAGCAGTCTGACATTCCCCAAGGGGTCCCGGAGTGCGAGAGGGCACTCTGCAAAGTTGCTGTTGCTTGGCAGCTTCTGCATTGAGCGTCTGATCCCTGGTGGTCAGTGTGCGTCATACCTACTGGCTGGTTGCCTGGTCAGCCAGTCGGCCGGTTAGCCAGTCGCTTAGCCTTTTATATATATAGATTGGCTAGAATCATTACCTCCTCCACAAATCAAAAATGCAAATTTCAATTTAGGCATAAAACTATAATATTAGGTTACTAAAATTTATTTTAATATTACCTATTTTCAAGTACAAGTGATGGAGAAATGATTGATAAGCACAATTTTCAGTGATGAGATTCAATGAGAAGTGCATAATGTCTCCCAATATACCATCTTCCTATTTAATATTTTCTGGTAGTCACAAGTAAAAAATATGAAATGGGGTGGTAAAATCTAGAAATAGAATTGTCTTGTGCACACTGTTAATAGGGTATGTAGCAACATGGGTGGAAGTAATTTAGCACTGTATATCTTTTTCATCTTAAATTCCCTGCAGTATCATTTTAAACTTTTAAAGCTTCATTTTATTTTTACTGCGCTTCTTAGAGAATGCATAATAAGGTAAGAGTTATATATCTATTGTAACTTCATAAATGAGAAGGTAAAAGATCATATATCACAGATATACATGGAAAGGCTTCAGAGCTTCCCTCATTAATAAAATGAGGAAATTTATTCAGAATTAAGATGTGATAGGATATAGATTCAGTATCTTAAAATATTAGATTCTAATCTAATGTTTCTGATAGTCTAATGTATGTCCCCCAATATCTATTCTCTAATTTTACCATAGTAATGTGACTCTTGCTGATAAGTATACACATGGAAAACCAGAACTGGACTACCTTTTCAGCACTTCTTTGCAGCGAGTCATAACCAGAGAAAGCACATGACATGAAGCCAGTGAACTGCAAGCAGCTTCCCAGCCCTCTCTTTAAAAGGAGAGTTAAGAATAATCAAACGAAGATCAGCAAGGAAACAGCAGATTTGAACAACTCTATAGATCAATTAACTCTAACACAATATACAAAACATTCCACCCAACAAGAGCAGAATAAACGTTCTTCTCAAACAGACATGGACCATTCTTCAGGACAGATAACCTCATAAGTTATAAAACAGCTTAAGCACTTTACAAAGACTGAAACCATACTAAGTATTTTTTCTTAAAAAAATGGAATGAAACTAAAAATCAATAGCAAAGGGGAAACTGAAAAATTCACAAATATGTAAAAATTTAACAACATACTCTTGAACACACAATGGGTCAAAAAAGAAGTCACAATATAAATTAGAAAATATCTTGAACAGATAAAAATGAATACACAACATATCAAAATGCCGAATGCAAAAACACAGTACTAAGAGGTAAGCTGATAGCAGTAAATGCCTACATTAGAAAGGAAAAAAAGTTTTAAATCAACAACTTAAATTAGATTCCAAAGAACTAGAAAAGGAATCAAACTAAACTCAAAGTTAACAAAAAGAAAAAATAACACAGAGGAGACATTACAACTGATGCCATATAAATAAAAAAGGCTCATAAACTACTAGTCCAAATAATTATACATCAAGAGTTGGATAACGTAGGAAAAGAATGGATGAATTCTTAGAAACATACCACCTATGTGAACTCATGAAGAAATAGAAAATGTAAACAGATGAATTACTAGTAAGGAGACGGAATCAGTAATAAAAAATGTCCCTGCCCTGACCAGTTTGGCTCAGTGGATGGAGCGTCGGCCTGCGGCCTGCAGACTGAAGGGTCCCAGGTTCGATTCTGGTCAAGAGCATGTACCTTGGTTGCGGGCACATCCCCAGTGGGGGGTGCGCAGGAGGCAGCTGATCAATGTTTCTCTCTCATTGATGTTTCTAACTCTCTATCCCTCTCCCTTCCTCTATGTAAAAAATCAATAAAATATATTTAAAAAAATGTCCCAACAAAGAAAAGCCAAGGGCCAATTGCTTCACTAGAGAATTATCCAAAAACATATAGAGAAAAATAAACACCAATCCTTCTCAAACACTTTCAAAAAAAATTAAAGAGGGAATGCTTCATTTTATGAGGCCAACATTACCTGAGAATAAAACCAGACAAAATTAATGCAACTAAATAAAACTACAAATCAACATTATTTATGAATATTGAAGCAAAAATCCTCAAAAATGTACTAGCAAACATAATTCACCAACACATTAAAAAGATTATACACCATTACCAAGTGTGTTTATGTCTGGAATTCAAGGCTGGTTCAATATGTGAAAACCAGTCAATGTAATTTACTATATTTACAGAATAATGGACAAAAGCCAAATGATTATCTTAATTAAGGCATAAAAATAATTTGACAAAATTCAAAACCCTTTCATGATTTAAAAAAAATAAGCAAACTAGGAAGAGAAGATAATTACTTCAACATTATAAAGACCATGTATGAAAAGCCCACAAAAATATATAATACTCAAAAGTAAAAAAACTATAAAATCGGGAACAAGGCAGGATGTCCACTCTCACCACCACCATTCAATATAGTGCTGGAAGTCCTAGCCAGAACAATTAAAAAAAAAAAAAAAAAAAGCAAAATAAAAACATCCAAAATGGAAAGGAAGAAGCAAAATTATCTCTGATCACATAAGACTTGATTTTTTAAGTAGAAAGCCCTGAAGATTCCACATACAGAAAAATAACTGTTAGAACTAATAAAGGATTTCAGCAATAACTTCTGCAGGCTGCACAAAAAAACTCAGTTGCATTTGTATACCTTAACGATGAACAACTGGAAGAGAAATTAAGGAAAACAATGCAATTTACAATAGCATCAAAAATAATAAAATACTTAGGAATAAATTTAATAAAAAATGCAAAGACTTATGTACTGCAAACAAAAATATACTAATAAAAAATTAAAGAAGACACAAATAAATGGAAAGACATCCCATGTTCATGGATTGGAAAACTTAATGTTAAAAAGTTCATATTACCCAAAGCAAACTATAGATTCGATAGAATTCCTGTCAAAATCCAAACAGCATTCTTTTCAGAAATAAAAAAAAATATCCTAAATTCATATGGTATCTCAAAGTACCCTGAATAGCCAAAATAATCTTAATGCTACTGTACTGTACACCTAAATTAAGATTGTAAATTTTACATTATGCATTTTACCATGCTAAAAAAGAAAATAGTAAGCATGCCAGCTTTATGCCCAATTTTTTGACCCTACCTCCACGCTGCCGAGAGTAGATATGGTGGCCGAAGCATTAGTTACCATCTTGGACCATGAAGACCAGGGCCATTCACTGACTATAGCAAAGTGGTGAGCAACAGAGAGCCTGGCCACCAAGCACTTACGGAACAGAGCCACAATGACAGGGCCAGTTAGCTTCCTTACTCAGATCTTAACTGACACGGGGTTTCCCTTGTGTCAACCCTGATTCTCTTTTCTACACACTTCTGTGCACACAGTGCACAGTCATCCTTGCTTTCGTGGATTTCTGAACAAGTCCTATTTCTAAACTTCCTGACTCCATTTCTGCCTCCCTCCAATCCATCTCTCACAGAGTTGTCTGACCATATCTAAAACACAGAGCAGATTATGCTTAGTAATCTTCATACAATCCTTCAAAATCAAAGTCCAAGATATTGCTCCAGCACCACCTCACCACTGGGGTGAAAAATAACAAACTTGTGAAAAATGCAGTTACACAACAAAATAAGGAGTTCATGGAGACTGGGGCTAAGCTAATACAATATTTTGTATAAAAGTTTGGGAATTAGTGACTTTTAGGAGTTTAGCTTATAGTCTCATGTATTTTTGGAAAATCAATATTTCATAAATGTTATGATATGCCTCTGATCCAAAAAATGTCTTTTTATTTAACAATCCAGTTTACATAAAATTTTATTTCCTGAATAAGCAAGATGTCTAGAATAGTTCCATTTCTCGTAAGCAGGTAAGCCTTCCTTCCACCAAGAATGTTATCAAGCCTAGGCAGGCTCAGTGGCTGAGCATCAAGCTATGAACCAAGAGGTTAGGGCACACACCAGGGTTGCCGGCTCGAACCGCAGTAGGGTTGTGCAGGATGCAGCCAATCTATGATTCTTTCTCATCATTGATGTTTCTCCCTCTCCCTCTCCATTCCTCTCCCTAAAATCAATAAAAACATACTTTTTTAAAAAAATGTTATCAAAAAAGTAAAACAAAGATAGAGAAATGATGACTTCACCAAGCTTTTTGTTTCCTTGAAATAGATTATAAATGACAAATATGCTTCTTTAACAATTATAACAAATTTTGACATTAAAATATGCCAAAACATAACCTAATTTCTAAGGTTCTCAGGTAATAATACCTAGTTTTTCCTAACTAGTTTGTTGTAATAGGATAAATACTATAGACGCAGAAAATTCCCGCCCACTGGTCGTTCCGGAGGGTCATTCTGCCATCTGGTCTAATTAGCATATTAGCTTTTTATTATATAGGATGTTTTGCAAATTTAAATAAGTTATCATGTGGTGGCTTCTACTGTAGCTGAGAAAATTACTCATCACCAATTATTCATATAACGAATAGAACTCCACTGAGTTATTTTCCCCCAAAATAACATCTTAATACCTAAGGGAGCATGGGAGTACCCTGTCTAACTAACTCATTTACAGATGATTATCCCCTTTCAAACAAGCTCATGCTTTCTAAAGAACAACATAAAGGAGCTAACTCCCTATTTATGTAGAAATTTGTTTCCTCTACTCTTTAAATCAAAGTACACTTGGAGATTTCAATGGTAGTTTCAGGGAATCATTTCCTTTACTAAGTTCTAAAGCTTTAATAAGTGAATAAAAGAGATCATAACATAAATCAACAGCCATGGTTTCAATACTTTGGGTGAAATGAAAGGTACTTCTATTCATTTCTTGAGTCTTTTGGAAACCATTTTTGAAGTAAGACCTCTTACTGTGTTAACATCTAATTGAAGCTTGGCATGGGGAGATGTGAACAGCACATTGTCCCAACCTGCTAACAGGTTACTAAAGGCAGTGCCAAATAATGTCATTTAGTGTTTCAGCAATTTAGTCATTTAATGCATCCAATAGAGAGCAGCATCTTTCAATATTTATTTTATTTTTAAATATATTTTATTGATTTTTCACAGAGAGGAAGGGAGAGGGATAGTTAGAAACATCAATGAGAGAGATACATTGATCAGCTGCTTCTTGCATGCCCGGCCCCCCTCCCCCGGGGATGGGCCCACAACCAAGGTTACATGCCCTTGACCGGAATCGAACCCGGGACCCTTCATGCTGCAGGCCGATGGTCTATCTGTTGAGCCAAATCAGTTAGGGCTGAATATTTACTTTTTTAAATATATTTTATTGATTTTTTTACAGAGAGGAAGGGAGAGGGATAGAGAGTTAGAAACATTGATGAGAGAGAAACATTGATCATCTGCCTCCTGCACACTCCCCACTGGGAATGTGCCCACAGCCAAGGTACATGCCCTTGACCAGACTCCAACCTGGGTCCCTTCAGTCCACAGGCGGATGCTCTATCCACTGACCCAAACTGGTCAGGGCCATCTTTCAAAATTTATAACACAAAGAACATAAGGGTAGAAACAAAATTACAAAAAAACTAATAGAGTGATTTAGCAAAAAACTGCAAATCCCAACCTCAATTTAATTAAAAATTTCCTCTTAATTTATGGAAAAGCAATGTAGTGCTTCCTTAGCAGAAAGGCCACATATCTCTAAAAATATATATACATATACATACATATATATATATATATAATCTGTCTATTATAGTTTGATTGGATGAGTCACTTTTCGCAGATTTACCTTCCTCAGAAAGTATCGTCTCTCCAATAAAGTGAGCTCAAGGAGAAGAGCGTTCCCATTGCTGTATGACAGCAGCTGTATGTGTGTCACGGCAATTACTTCAGGGGGAGTGTCCGATGCTCAAGCAGAATGACAGACTTAGGAGGCAATTGCTGATTCAGGCATAGATGAAATGATGGCAAAGAAAGAACCTCCGCGGATTTAATGAACAATGCTGCAACTATTCATTACACCTCTTCTCCAGCTGATCATTAAGCTTTCAGCACTGTTTATGCAACAGAACAGGAAATGTTGACTCAAGATTTCATACGCTTACTATTCACACAAAGAAGAAACCATGAGGAGTATAATCTGCAATTACAGTACCTGCTGAAACTGGTTCGCTGTCACTGAACCTGGTTATTAGCTGTAAGCACTGTCAAAGGCACTCCAGCTGCTGAATCTGAAATCTGCCTGGCATGATCACTGCAGATACACATTTGAAAGCTCATAAAACTGAAAATAAGTCAGTAAAGCTGGTTAAATAACATCAATTCAAATAAAGATTCCAAATACTATTTCTAAATCTCTAAGACCTAATGGTAGGAGAAATCACTCTTTATATTTCATGATTTGGGAGATTTTAAAGTATCAAATTAGTCTGTCACTACAAACTTTTAACCATATTCACCATGGAATATCATAAAATGATTTGGTTCAGTGTTTGCTGAATGAACAAAATAAAGAGTGCAATTCATGTATGCAAATAAAGGCTAGTCAGTAAAAGTGCCCCAAATGAGTGAACCTAATAATTAGCTTTAATAACCTATTGAGAATTCATTCTGATCCTTTATTAATAGGAGCAACATTTTGCAAAATCACAACCTAAGAATTGAGTGGTAACTGTAATTGTTGTATAGAGTACCTTGGAAACAATTACCCTTATGGCATTGTAGGAGCTTGAATTATCAGAATAATTGGATCCTGTGTCTACTATATCGTTAAATAATACATAATATCTTCTTAAGTTAAATTTTCTGATCTATAAAACTGGGGCATAAGTATCTACTTTCAAGTGCTGCTCTGAGAATTAAATGTGATTAAATAAAATCATGGATCTGAAACCTTGTAGTATGAAGCTTGTCAGGGTCATGCAGCAGACATGCTATTGTGCTAGTTTCCATCCATCCTTCTTAGAGGCTTAAATCTCTTTCCTTATATTGGGAGTCAGGATAAAAGATCAGAAACACCATGACCCAGTAGATAGGTAAGTGAAGCAATCAAACACCCACCACTTTTGAAAACAACATTAAAAAAAAAAAACAAAAGTGGATCAATGTGATCCATTTGAGAAATGATTAATGCTTTTCTTGTACTGTTTTTGCCCCAATATGAGTGAAATAGTTAAGACAGCAAGGTGTAATCTTCACAGTACATTTCAAAGGGATGACACATAAGTAAATATTACTTTAGAGAAAATTCAATACAATTATAGTGCCAAATAACCTTGATTTTGAAAGTAAATTTTGAATGGTTTTTGAAGAATTCTGAAAATTATTTCCACCTGTGTCAAGTAGTAGTTTATTTGCCTTTTCCTGAATGGCTAGGAGTTCAGATTCCTTTTTTTTTCTTTCAGTGCAGATTATTTTAAGGAGAGATGTAAAGGCTCTTTTAATTCCTTATCTTTCTTGAAGAATGAAATGCAAAAGCTTTAGCTCCCTAGCCTCCTAGAAGTCCATGAAGACTAAGCCCATTCTTCTCTCCAGGAATGCAAACTCGTATCTCCAGAAACTTTACCTCCAGGTTTCATAGGCACATAAGTTCGACCAGGAGGAAATAAAGTAGGTGGAGTTTTTGTTGTATTTAGTTTAGTTCATCAGGTTTCTAGGGATTTTGGAATTAATCGGGTGTGGGGGTGAAAATGTAAAAGAGAGAACAGTCAGGGGTGAATTCTGTGGCGGGAAGAGAAGAGAGCAGAACCCAGAAGATAGACACCCATCCTTGGAAGTTTCCAAGGAGAAATAGGGACCACAGCTCACAATGGGTGGGTCAGGGGAGGACTCCCAGGACAGTCACTGTTCAGGAGCCCAGGGGCTGCAGGGAAGCCAAATCACCCACCTCTTCCAGTCTGGCTTCAGGGAGACCTACTGTTGTATAATAAAGAATTTCAGCCCTGACCAGTTTGGCTCAGTGGATGGAGCGTCGACCTGTGGACTGAAGGGTGCTGGGTTTGATTCCGATCAAGGGCATATACCTTGGTTGCGGGCACATCCCCAGTGGGAGGTGTGCAGGAGGCAGCTGATGGGTGTTTCTCTCATCAATATTTCTAACTTTCTATCCCTCTCCCTTCTTCTCTGTAAAAATCAATAATATATATAAAGAATTTCACTGGTCTTTGTCTCTGGTTCCCTGGAGAAAGAATATAAATCCTTAGGATTTCCCAAGTAACATGACTGTTTTAGTTAACTCTGAATCCCTTGGATCACACCTGAGCTTACACTAATGAGATGACAAGTGATGATGAAGTATGGGCCTGATCAACAGAAAATTCAAACATGTGATTAGAGGCTTTGAACCAACCTGATCTCCAGGAAGAGGAGTGAGGCTGGAGATTGAGTTCGTTCATGGGGTCCATGTGCAATCAATCATGCCTATGTATTGACACAACAACCACCACAAACTCTGGACACCAAAGCTTACTGGCGCTTTCTGGTAGGTGAACACACTGATATGCCAAGCAGGTGGCAAGCCCTGACTCTACAAGGAGAAGGCATGGACGCTGTTTGGGACCTTCACAGTCCCGGCTCTCTGTTCTTCACTCAGCGGTTCCTGAGTAGCATCTTGTATAAGAAAACCGTGATCACAGTGTCGCACTTTCCCGAGTTCCATGACTCATTCAAGCTCATCATGAAGCCCAGGGGTGGTTAGAGGGATCCCTGGATATGTACCCACTTGGTCTGGAGTGAAAGCAGGTTTGTTGGAAAAGATGCCCTTTCACTTGTGAGGTCCGCACTAACTCTAGGTGGTTGGTGCCAGAATTTAACTGCAGCATGTCAGTTGGGGTGAAACAGAATGCCTTCCATATTCTGCATCCTGGGCAATCACCATCCATACAGCACCATGGAGTTTTATCTGCAGCAGCACAACAGGCAATGATGATCTGGGCCACACCATGATGATCAGTCCAGGTGGGTCACACACAGGGAACCATGCTACTGTTAGGGGGTCCAAAGCTATTACATGCCTCCGTGAGACAGATGGTGCTGCAGATATGGCCTTCCCTAAAATTCCTAACAGGTCAGCTACCAGACAGATGCTGACAACCTGGAAGCTGTGAAGACTCCCCGAGGGGGAACTCCCACAGCCTTCCTGGAAACCTGAAGACCTCCAGGTGGGAACACCCACAACTCATGCTCCCCCACCCTCACTGAACAGGGGCCTCTGGACTTCGCCCAGAGAGTGCAGAATAAACTCCCTTCCTTCAATCTTCCTCTCTGACTCTGTTTCCTCCTGTGCCAGGAACCTCACAGCTACAATACTCCAAAACAACAGTAAGGCCCGGAGTTTTGGGCCTAGGGGTGTGGGATAGGGATGCTCTGGGGGAGATTGGGGAAGTCTCTTTCACCTGTACTTGACCTAACCTGAAAAAAAAAAAACGAAAAAAAAATACTTCAAGATGTGTCTTGTTAATGATGCTTCTCTTACAGATGTTTAGTATACAGCTAAACTTTCCGCAGTATTCTTGAAAGGAACCCAGTAGCTTTCACTCCTGACTATAGATTGGAATCACTTGAGCAATGCAGGCCAACCATAATCTGTGGGGAACCACTAGGTGATTCTACTGTGCACGGGGTTGAGAACCATTCGACAGAGAACAAGGGGAGTGAGAGCGCCTCTGGAGCCCCGGGCTTTGGTCATGGGCACAGACGAGCTACGAAAATAACATGTGGTCCACTTCTCCCTGAAGTTGGGGAAGAGGAGCCTCACTAGGCGCTACAGAATGCTTCCTGATTCCACGGAAGGGAACGTGTCTCCTCGGTCGCCCCACTTGTAAGGAGGAGCTTGGGCTCTAGAGCCCTGTGATGCCCTATGAAATGGCCTCGAAGCCTTTGGAAAGAGACTCCGATCCCAGCATTCTGCGGAAGCTACAAATCCACTTCTCAGCATTCCCTAACTGGATATGCTAGTGTTCATGGATGTCTCTCAAAAGATTATGCTTTGACTCCCAGGCACATGATCAAGGTCCCCTTGAGAGGAATCCAATGTTTGTTCCTATTAGCATTGCAGATTTAGAAAATGTTGAGCTGTCAAGCAGATGGGGGAGTGAGGGTGTCTGTACACAGAACGAAATATTTATTAGAAAGTTAGCCGTGATTGGCTAAGTTTTTCCAGGAATATTACAATCTAATGCGCTCTGCTTGATGGAAATATCAATTCAGAAAATGTAATGGAAATCTTAAGGGCTCTGAAACCTTGTTCCATTTTCTTTCCTGTCTTTAAGTTTCAAATATAATGAAATTTGATTACAAATATTTTTTTAAAGTTTACATAAAAAAAATCTCCCTCAGTCCCCAAGCCGTTCTTCAGATGTAACTACTGCTAACTTTTTAGTGGATATCTTCTTAGATCTTTTCTAAAACATTCAGAACCACGCATATACAAGGAGAATTAATGTTCTTTTTTACAGAGGGTAAAAGTGAGTCTACTTCTACAAAAATAGCATCATGGGTTAAAAACTGTTCTTTAACTTACTATTGTGGCTTAATGTGCAATTGATATAATTCTTTTCAGTACATACAGATATACTTGAATTTTAAAATATACAGGCCCATATTATAATTGCATCTATGCCTACTGAATCCTTTCCCTCTTGGTGGACAATTAGAATATTTATAATTTTTTGCCATTGCACGAATGCCACAATGCAACTATTTCCCCAGGTAAATGCTTTGATATGGAGTTATGGACCAAAGGGTATGTGAATTTTAAATATTAATTCCAAATTGCCTACCAAATCAAGGGGTCCCAGTTCACATATGGCCCCTCTACTGCTCACAGGAGGAGTGATGCCTGTTCACCACTAAGGCCACAGTCCTCTGCTCCCTCACCAAGTCCGGGGGTAGAGAGGATACAAGGGGAGGAAAACAGTCGTGTTATTCCTGTATTTTGCTTCAGGGTTTTATCACTGGAGGACTACAGAAACAATTCCTGAGGAGCTTCTGTGCTTTGAAACGCAGTATTAATTTCTTTAGCGTGTATTTTTATATCTCTAATTTTTCAAATAGTTTATTTTAATATCTCTTAACTGAAACCAATAAAGAGGTGTTTGTTTTTAAAACCCTAATGTTGTTGGTCTTCACCCTAGCTTTGCATTGGAAGCATCTGGGAATTTACAGAACTTCTCACAACTATGTGCGAAGGTGGGGGGACAGCAGGTGTGGGTGTTGAACATTTAAATCAGAATCCCTGGGGCTAGGAAAGAAACTGGGGGTTTTGTGAAAAGCTCTCCAAGTGATGTTAGCATGTAGTAAAGGTTATGCTCTAGATTAAATTAAATGATAGTTATAAAATTAATTGCTTCCTTTAAATATAACTAACAAAGAATTTGTCGTACAAAGTGGGTAAGTGAAGATAAAGACATCTTGGCTTATTATGAGGTTGATATTTTAAAGATTTAAATGTAAGCCTGTTTGAAACCAAGGTGCAAAGATTTACTGACTTGGAGACAACTAGGAGTCTGAATATAAACACCAATTTATCATTAGCTATAACAATAAAAGGGTAATATGCTAATTAGACTGGACGGAACCTGGGCAGCAAGAGAAGCCTGGGTTCTGAGTGCCTGCTGGCAGCTGGAGGGAAGGAAAGTCTATTCTTGGGACTCTAGTCCTATCTAATAAAAGAGTAATATAAAAATTAGGCATCACTCCCTCACAAAGATGGCCACTCCCATGGCCACAAGATGGCAGCGCCCAGTCCAGCTCAGCCCTGCCACTGAAGTGGTCAGGCCTGTTAGCCAGGCAGGTGGCAGGAGAGACAGGGGACCCGAGGGGCGGAGCAGACAATCATAGGGGGCTAGGGGTACCCTGCCCAGGCCAGAGGCCTTCACCAAAGGCCTCAGGCATGGGCAAGGGTGGAGCCAGTGATTGGAGGGGGCAGGGGGCCGGTGATCTGAGGGGTATGAGGGTGCCCTACTCAGGCATAAGGCTGGGCCAGAGAATGCAGTGGGGCAGGGGCAAGGCCGGAGATCGCAGGAACTTGGGCTACAGCAGAACCAGCGATCAGAGGGACAGGGGCGGAGCCTGCAATCACAAGGATCTGGGCACCGGTGGAGCTGGCAAAGCAGGGCTCTGGGGGTCTCCTGCCCAGGCCTGTAGCTTTGGCCAGAGGCTGCAGTGGGGCAGGAGCATAGCCAGCAATGGTAGGGGGCAGGATCAGAGCCGGTGATCACAGAGGCCTGAGCTCTGTGAAGCCAGCGATCAAAGGGGCTTAGGGGTCTTCTGCCCAGGCCTGCAGCCTCAGGCAGAGACTGCAATCCTGGGCAGGGGCAGAGACAGTGATTGCAGGGGTCTGGGGGTCCCCTGCCTAGGCCTGCATCCTCAGCCAGAGATTACAGGACTGGGCAGGGATGGAGCTGGGATTGGAGGGGCAGGGGTGGAGCCAGTGACTGGAGAGAACTACAGAGGAAACATCTTTTCTTACTGTTCATTGGCTAAGCTCCCTGTATGCCACTGGTAATATTCTTAGTAACTTGGGTAATAAGAATCCAAAAAGGCATCTAGGGTTTTTCTACCACAATCCTGAAGAAGAAAAATGAGGTCTACTGCTGGAGGGCTAAGAAATGTCATATCCTGCCCTAGCCAATTTGGCTCAGTGCATAATGCCTCAGCCTGATGACTGCAGGGTCTGGGTTCAGTTCTGACCAAGGGCATGTACCTAGGTTGCAAGCTCCTCCCTGGCCAGGGCCCAGGTCAGGGCATATGCAGGAGGCAACCAATCAAAGTGTTCCTCTCACTTTGATGTTTTTCTCTGTTTTTTCCTTCTCTTCCACATTCTCTAAAAATCAATGGAAACATATCCTCAGGTGAAGAAAAAATAAAAATAAAAAAGAAAGAAATGTCCTATCCTATGTAAGACACATCTTGAAAATGCCTAAAGAAAGTCGTCATTTTTTCATGGTGAAGGGACTGGAGTCCATGTTAATGAAAATACCTTGGTGGCTGCAGTGACTGGCAGTGGCTGCAGCAGCAGGGTGATGGGGCTGGTGACTTCCCCTGATTAGCCTGGTCGCTTCCCACAAAGGGAGGCCAGACTGCAGCTTAGGCCCGCTCCCCAAGGGGAGCAGGGAGCAGGCCTAAGCCGTCAATAGGACACCCCCTGAGGGCTCCCAATATGTGAAAGGAGACAGGCTGGGCTGAGGAACACTCCCCACACACACACACACACACATACACACAGTGCACAAATTTCGTGCGCTGGGCTCCTAGTTTATTATAAATGTGTATGATATTGATTAGTGATTGTTAATAAAATAACGATCCTGTTAGCAACAGTATCTCTCTTTACAGAAATGATCTCTAAGTACGTTTACTTTTTGTTGTTGTGATTCACTAATTTGTCCCGCCCACAAGTATTTACTGAGACCCCCTAACTGCTCTAAGGAGTTGGGGTACAGTAATATACAAAGTTGAAATCTGGCAATTACATACCCTATACTTATAAAGTAAAATTAGTTAACCAATTAATTGAACCTAAGTAAATGTCTGAAATCCCAAAATACTGAAAACACCAAATGCTGGTGAGAAATTGGAGCAATAAGAACTCTCATTTGTTGCTGATGGGAATGTGAAATGGTGCAGCCACTTTTAGAAGATAGCTTGAAGGTTTAGTATAAAACTAAACACTCTCTTACCATAGGATACAACAATTATACTTTGTGGTATTTATCCAAGTGAGTTGAAAACTTATGTCCACACAAAAAAACCTGCATGTAAAATATTTATAGCAGCTGTATTCATAGCTGCCAAAAATTGGAAGCAATTAAGATGCCTGCGGAGAGAAACTGTAATGCACTCATACAGTGGGATACTATTCAGCGTTAGCAAGTGAGCTATCAAGCCCTGAAAAGGCATGGAAGACACTTACAAAAAATTTGTACGTGACAGAAGCCAGTCTGAAAAGACTTTGTACAGATGATTCTAACTATATGACAATCTGGAAAAGGCAAAACTACAGAGATAATAACAAGATCAGTGGCCACCTGGGCCTGGAGCAGGTGGGGTCAGAGGACTTACAGGGAAATGAAATGTTTCTGTGATATTGTAATGGTAGATACATGACATTATACATCAGCTGTAAACCAGGGAACTGGACTACACAAAGAGTGAGCTCTAATGTAAACTATAAACATTAGTTAATGTATCAATACCAGTTCATCAATTATAACAAATAGATCACATTAATAAAATACTTTAATTAGAGGAAACGGACGGCAGAGATGAAAGAAAATTTTATGAGAACTCTGTTCTTCCTGATCACTTTTCTATAAACTTAAAACTGCTCCAAAACATAAAGTAAATTAATTTAAAAAATAAATACAGACTAACTAAAGAAATATACAGTTTATGAACTTACATTATTTTATTTCACATTAATTAATAACAAGTCATACACCTCATTTGTAGCATTCAGTTAAACTCACTTTTTAATAACTGAAATTCGTCATCTTAACAGTGGTGTGTTCATTTCAGGAGAACAAGTGACCTAACTTTAAGTTCCAGGAAATGGAGATTTAGACTATGATCATTCTCCTTTATGTGAAAAAGGAAATTACAGCAAATAGGATATGAAGAATTCAGTTCATGAACATAGGTAAGGAAAAGAGAGAAAAGATAAACTGGCATTCAGCTTCTAAGTACTTCTTGATTGGCTCTGGTGTGTATATTTTGGGTCAAGCCCAGAATAAATAAATGATATATAATCATGTTCCTCCTCTACTTGATAAAAAGAATTTCAAATGACCCAAAAATTCTCCAGTAACTTATTTTTATCTCTGAGTAAGAGTAAGAACAATGATTCAACCATCGATTTTCATCTCTTTGGGGTTAGTTTTATTTTTAAGTCCTGACATTACAATATTGTTGCCACAAGCAGTGCTATAAAATCCAAAGCACATTAGGCCCTTTGTGCACTTTATGTGATTAAGTTCTCACACTCCCTCTGCCAGGTAAATATTTTTACCTCATTTATATTTTTACTGAGATTTCAGCAGTTAAAACCTTGCCCAAGGACATCGTCAGCAGCAGCACTGGCTACCTAAAGATTAAACCTGAGGCTCTGTTAACTTCAGGACCCCATCTCTCAGATACTCAACCTTGCTCATTAGCCATCATTGTTTGTTTATTTATAGATTGAATTTGACACTGATTGATTTTAGGGGGAAGGGTTAATAAACAGGACTGCCAAAACAAAAGATTTCAAAGCAAACAGGAAACCCAAAATAAGGTGCACTGTTTAATTTATACATACACTTGTCATGTTATGTAAATTTCTTAGATCTGCTAAAATGAGCAGGATCCTTAAATAAAAATCTATTTTACCCCATAAAACATTCTCAATCATGTAGAACTATACTCCACAGCAATATGTAAAACTAGCCTGACATTCTCTCCTTTGAGGTAGCATGATGACCCTTTCTTCGACAGACTTTTCATAAAATGGGAGTAAATTGCATTTGCATCCTAATCTTACTGCTATGTATGCAATGGCTGGTTTTCCCTGTGCTGAACGTGGTCCTTCAGCACACCCTTCTCCCAGAGTCTTTGTAATTCTGGCCTCTTAACCTTTCAGGAGAGAGCTGCACAAAGGAGTCATCACCTCTCCCTGATACTTAATCAGGGCTCAGCATGCTCACATCCTTTCATGGCAGGAAATCAAAGCCCCTTTCTTCACAAACAATAAAACATGAAACAGAGGGATCCAGCTGCCAATCAAGACAGATTTCCCTTTAAAAAAATCCTCAAAGAATAAAAAGCTTTCACACTAATTAATATCCATTAAAGCTCCCACCAGTTTAAAGGCTTGAGCAAAGTCAAGAATTATCCAGCTAATTCAAATCCAGATGCTTTTATATCACTCGTCTGGACTGACAAGAGAAAGGACTTCCCTAAAAAGGAGTGGGATAATTAATGCCAATTTGCACTTCCTATTTGCAAGCACAACCTCAGTGTATCAGCCCTCAGAAACTTCCTAGGAGTGTGACATTGTCATCCATGATGCTGAATCAGACCTACCTAACTCCGCACACATCTGTTACTAACTCCCATAACCCCATGCACTGAGGTAGGTCCTGGAAACACAGAAATGCTCACTTCCTTCTCTTGCTTTTGAACAGTGTACAGTCCATCGGAATTCTGCTTCCTGAACAGTGCCCCACACCCTCTGTTCTATTACACATACTAACGGCAGTCACACTAGACCAGAGGTTCCCACATCTTGTGCCTGATATCGCTCCACATGGAGCCTCACAAAAGGTTATCTAGTCTCAGTACAGGATGCTGCATCTTTTGATAGTTGCCAGCATAATTGGCGGTAACAACTGCATGCAATTTATTTGGGAATCTCTTTGGGGCCTGCAGGGCAAAGAGAAAGGAACCTTACAGTGGGCAAACGATAATTACTTTGTCTAAGTACCTGTGAATCAAATGTACAAGGGACAAGATTAGAAGAAAGCTTAAAATCAATTTGGTATTTTAAAGACTGTTCGCCTTTTATAAAGTCAATTTTCCCTATCGCCTGTAAATATACAGTATGCAAATGTCACACACATCTCTCCTCCCTCACCCCCAATATATATAGAAGAATTATAAAATAGTAACTACTGAATAGATAGTCCATTCAATTTAAGAATTCCTACATATTGTTAGGAATTCTGGCCATTTCCTTTAATAACAGACCTTCTTTCATCTAAATAATACCGACAAACCAAGAGGCAAATGAGCAAACTGAAAAAATGTCCCGAAGCCTGTAATGTTACTTTTGAACTCTTGTCAAAAACCTAAAACTAACTCCACAATGGAAAATCAGCATTCTAACACTGCGCGTGTGGGTGGCAATCTTAACCAAACCACTGGGTTCCTTCACCCAATTACACTTCCCGATGCAGCTCACACTTACAAGAACTCTGAGCAACTCTACACACACAGGTGACATGACTAGAGGTATAATTGAGAGAGATGATTTTAAAGAGTCAAACTTCTAATCTAATTGAAAGAAAATGGAAATAGACAGTTAGACTTAGGAAACTTGATAAAACCATACATGTAAGAATAGTAAAGTCTCATACGATTTCCTAATAAAATGTAAACTACCCAAACAACTAGAGGTATTAGAACACCTGAGAAAGCCAGTAACCATTGAAAACATTTTGGGGCTATTTAATTTGTAGATACTTTTAATTATGGACTATGTCACATATACATAAAAGTGAGAAAGTAGTAAGGAACCAACTCCCATATACACTGCGAGTTTCACAGCACTCCTGCAGACTTGTCCCACACTGCCTCTGGGGTCGATTTTAAGCACAACCAAGACATTCTATAATTTTGTCAATAAATAATTGGCAATTGGGACATTTAAAAATGTTTACTAAGGACTACCATTCCAAAACCTGCTCATGGGTGAATTCTTTCAAACATCTCATTTTCTAAAGCACAGAAAAAAATGAACTGGTTTGCAAATTGGGCAAGAATCCAGCATAAATTAATGCCAAAGCCAGGACACCCCAAAGGATAGAAAAACAAAACTCGAGATGAATTTTTCACATGAATCAAAATACTAAATATAAAATCAATAATAATCATATAACACAAGGATATTACAATAGTAAGATTTTTTTTTCAAAATGAAAATGTCAATAAAAAGCCATTTTAAACTTAATCTCTAATATCACTAAGTCATAAAAAAAAAAATCCCAAGAGATGACAAAAAAGCCTTTGGAATATTTCGGCACTTATTCCTGATTTTAAAATGTCTGCTAAAATAACAATAATAAGCCCTAGCCAGCTTGGCTCAGTGGATAGAGCATTGGCCTGCAGACTGAAGGGCTGCAGGTTTGATTCCGGTCAAGGGCATATGCCTGGATTGCAGCCTCGATCCCCAGTATGGGTTGTGCAGGAGGCAGTTGATCAATGACTCTCTACAATCATTGATCTTTCTATCTCTCTCTCCCTCTCCCATCCTCTCTGAAATCAATAAAAATATATTTTAAAAAATATATGTAAAATAACAATAACAGTAATAAGCATTTTCCTAATATTACACTGGATAGTTTAATATATGTGGCATTCCATTTAAATTTAAATGAGACAAAGATATACAAATAAACACTTAGGAATATTTTCCATAAGGATTTATTCATTGAAGGAAAAAATATATTTACTGAAGGGTAGAAAAGAGGACTTGAATATACAGAACTACAATATAGTGAGAAATGACATTGCAAAGACACAGTCCTCAAATTTATAAAAATATCACCTCCACTTAAAGTGCCACTAGAATTGATATGGAAGTTTTAACAAATAAATTTCATATGGAAAATTAAAAACAGAGCATTTTAAAAAATAGTGTGGGTTACTAGATATGGAAAATTATCTTACTGTTACAGAGTGTGCCACTAACAAGGAATCCTAAATAATAAAAGCCTAATATGCAAATTGACCAAACTGCTGCATGACCAATGGAATGACTGGTCACCATGATGCACCCTGACCACCAGGGGGCAGATGTTCAACGCAGGAGCTGCCCCCAGCCCGCAGGCCCCAGGCCATCCAAGACAGGTGCCAGCAGGGTCCTCCCACAGATGGAGGCGACTGGCGGTGGCAGTGGGGGGCGGGGCCGGTGAGTTGGCAGTGGTGGGAGGAGGGACTAGCTAGCTGGCGAGCTGGCCAGTGTCACCCTCCTGATCACCCCACAGATTGGCCCCGATCCCTGGCCAGGCCTAGGGACCCTACTCATGCATGAATTTTGTGCATCGGGCCTCTAGCATAACAATAAAACAGACTAGATATTTATAAACAGTTAAAATTGTACACTGGATTCTTTATTCTCATCAAAAGTAATTTGACAAACATTAGAACTTAAAGGTAAAAAATGAAATCATAAACATACCAGGTAAAAATACAAAGCGATATTTGAGTAATTAGGGAGTAGGAGACGTCTCTGTTAGGAAGCCATAAACTGCACAGGAAAAAAAGACTGAAATACTGAACAAAGGGAAAATCTAAATATTAAATGAAAGAGTATCTGAACCAAAATTAGGTATGTGGCAGAAATGGTGTTATTATTCTTAATATATTAAAATATTTATTAACATATATCATAATATACATACTGCATGTATCAAATCAAGTAAGAAATACTTTCAAAACAAAATGGGCATTAAGGAGTAAACAAATCACAATTAAGAAAATGTATATAAATAATAGAAAAGACAAAGGAAAAAATTAAAACATTAGTAATTAGGTTAGGTAATTAGCATGATAAATTAAATTCCATTTTCCTCCATCTAAGTAGCAATGTTTTTATTTTTATTTTATTTTTTTATGGCACGTCTCGTTGTTGGCTAAGAGTCCAAGAAGGAACACTCTCATACATTCCCATTTGACATAAACTGATACAAATATTCTCAAGGCAATTTGACAATGCATATCAAAAAGGTGAAAAATGTGACTACCATTCAACCACAAAATATACTGGTATACTCCTAAAATTATCCTCGAAGAAGGGGTGATATGAAAATATATGTGAGAAGAAAAGATGTTCATAAAATCCCTAGCGGAGAAAACACACTGAAAATAAATGATCCCCTGTTTTATAAATTATGATGAATGTCTTCTTACTGATGTCACAATATTACTCAGAATATTGTAAATTTGGAAGTACATGTAAAAATAATCATTGCAGTTAGCATTTGGGGGTTGGCATAATTGCAGATTCTTTGAATTTCACTTTGTTTCAAAATTTTCTGGATTTTATATGCATGTGTTTGAGGGGAGAAATTTTTGAAAACTACAAGTTCATAACAAATGTCACAAAATAGTTATTGTAAAAAAGGAATTAGAATGTTTATTAAACTAGCTGCCCAGCGATCCATGGTTTGGAGGAACAGGACTGGGGGGTGGACACCACATGGAAGGAGGTAGATGGGGTGACAAGCTGCAGAGCATTCTTCAGAAATTAAGTCAACCAGAGCGAGTCTCTCTTCCCCTTTTCTTTCTGGTCCCAGGTGCCAGGGTTGGGGAGTGACTAGATTCCCAGTCTGGCCAAGCAGTGGCAGGTGGTGCAGGAAATAAGATCTCAGCACTCACCGCTCTCCTTTCTCCCAGGATACACCGCCCAACTCCACAGAGCCTGGGTCAACGGGCCTTTCTGACGGCAGCAACCTCTATGCCTCAGGTTCTTCAATTCCACCAACTTCTGGAGCTTGATATTCCTTCTGCCGTGAGGCGTGTCTTACACCCTCATTTCATTGATAGTTGATTTTTCACACAGTCCTGTCTTTGTCTATTGTAGCCAGCAGTGGTGGTAAAACAAAAGCAAATCAAGAAGGAAACCTCTAAAGAAGGCCCTGAGAGGAGTAGAACAGTTTCCCGCAAGTTGCCTTGAATGGTTGTAAGCCCAGCCCTGGCTGCCTCTGTCTTCTCCCAACACTGCCCCTCAGACTGAATCTGTGGGGCACCTCTGCATGTTCTTGTGACTCACATTTTACCTGGCTCCTAAGTCCTTCAGTTGCCTTAGTTCTCGTGCCCTAAACTCTTCCCAATTTTCAACATCAGTTTCCTTCCATTAAGAGGTAGGGATGCTGATCATTCACCAAATCTATGCTGGCAATGAAACTAATAGTGCATAAGAATCCCACCCTATCTTTTTAAATATGTCTCTATTGATTTAAGAGAGAGAGAAAAGAAGAGAGATAGGGAAATATAAATATCAATGAGAGATAAACATCACGGCCACAAGTGGGACATGTGCCCTGACTGGGAATCAAACTGGTTCATGGGTAAATGCTCAAACACTGAACCACACTAGCTGGGCCCACCCCATATTTTTATTGATTTTAGAAAGGAAGAGAGAGATAGAGACATCAATAATGAGAGAGAATCACTGACTGGCTACCTCCTGCACACCACCTACTTGGGACTGAGCCCACAAACCAGGCATGTCCCCTGACCTTAAATCGAACCATGATCTGATTCATAGGTCAACATTCAACCACTGAGCTACATCAGCTGGACCACCCCATCTTTAATACAACACATATTCCCATACTACCTTATTTTCCCCACTTATAGTGAAGTTACTAGAAGCAACAAGTCCTAGATGATGATGATGACGATGACGACGACGATAACACCAGCCCACATTACTTAAGAATTCCTAATGTGCTACTTTACCTCATGTTAATGCTGGTTGGTCCTGATGAGCCTTCAAAGTAAGTGGTACCACAGCCTTCACAAATTGGATAAAATCAAAGAGGTTTAAGGGACAGATCCAGTATCGACACCTGGTTTTAGAGCTAAAGTCGATCTGGCTTTCAAAGCTCCCATACATCCTCACATCTATTGCTGACTCAACACTTTTCTCAGTCCTGTGACCCACTCTACAACTTAGGAAGTGCCATAACCCTTTATATATCTAGTTCTAGGCCAAGTCCCTTCTATAAAAATTTTCCGCTGAGCCAAACATGGATTCAATAAATAGCTATTCAATGAAGAGTAAAGTATTTCTCACATTTACAGCCTCAAAATACCATGGGAATGGGAGCCCTATCCTATAATTGAATCAAAACAGCATTTGTTATGATGCAGTAATAGTTAATGGGATAAAATAAATAAAAAAGCAATGGGTTGTTAAGTACCAGATGCATTCCACAACCTGCTTGACAGGAAAAGGCAATGACTCCATTCACTGCTTTTAGTCAGTTAGATGCTGTGTGAGAAATACAGGAGCATGAGCAAAGTCAAGAAAACCATTAATATCAGGTAAAATGCAAGGAAAACTAATGGCACTTCATTAGTAAAATAAAAGAACACAACTCTATTAGCAAGTCTTTGTTAGCCAAAAGCCTCTTCCTTTGACTGAACTTAAAATAACCTCCCCCATGGAAGAGCTGACTGGCAGCCATATCTGAATTTCCATCAGCATGGGCCACACTGTTGACTCTGCACTGGTGATCCCCTGAGACCCCTCCCATCATATTTGTAGCCCCATCCAAGGTGTTTGCAATTGCTTTTCTATATGTATGGCCTGTCCTGCACCAGGCTTCACACTTTGCTAAAATCTCTGAAAAAAGCAGCAGCTGGAGTCACTGTGCCCCAGACCTATCAATAAAAGGCCCAAGACCCCATACTAGCACCAGCCTGTCTGGCTGCACAGCTGGGACTAATCTGGTCACTCCCTAACCCAATATAAGCAATAGCCATCTGCAGTGGCTGACTTTGCACTCCCAGGAGGCCCCAGAGCCAGTGCAACCAGTGGACAGCTTCAGACCATACCAGATTACAACTTTACATCCAGAAGCAACACACTCAAAGATCAGACTCAGTGAGCACCAAAACTCTACTAAAGCAAGGCCTGCCCCATAGGGGTGGTCTCCTACACAGCAACTCTTCTACTGTATTTGCAGCTGGTCCTGACAGTTAATTGGCTTGGAGGTCAATTTCTTCCAGTGATGCCAACAGCAATCAAAGCTCAACTAGAACAAGACATTGCACACAATCCACATGGGGCCCACCTAGAGTGCCCAGCTCAGATGACTAGGGAGACTGAGCCACTGGGCCCTAAGGGCACCTAATACACAAGGCCACTCTATCAATTCCAGGGGAAATAACAGCCCTACCTAATACATAGAAACAAACATAGGGAAGCAACCAAAATGGGGAGAAAAGAGACATGTTACAAATGAAAAAATGGAAGCAAGCAAACTACTGGATACAGAGTTCAAAACAATGGCTATAAGGTTATCTAAGGATCTGGAGAGCTTAAAGAGACTTAATAAGAGCTTCAAGGGAATTAATGAGAGAATCAAGGGACTTAGTGGAACTTTCATTCTCATATTGAGAATGTCAAAGACATGAAAAAGGACCAGTCAGGAATTAAGTATACACTAAATGAATAAAGAATAATTTACAGGGATCCAACAGTAGAATAGAGGGTTCTGATAATCAAATCAACAATTTGAAATATGAGGAAGCAAAAAACATGCCATCAGAAGAGTAAAATAAAAAAGAATCCAAAAATATGAAGATGGTTATTGTAAGGAGCCTCTGGGGCAACTTCCAACAAAACAACTTTTGCATTATGAGGGTGCCTGAAGGAGAAGAGAGAGGGCAAGATATTAAAAACTCATTTGAAAAATAACAACAGAAAATTTCCCCTACCTGGTGAAAGAAATAAACCTACAAGTCCAGGAATTGCAGAGTCCAAAACAAAAGGAATCCAAACAGGCCCACACCCTAACACATCACAATTAAAATGCCTAGGATTAAAGACAAACAAAGAATCTTAAAAGCAGCAAGAGAAAAGCAATTAGTTACATACAGGGAGCACCCATATGATTGTCAGCTGATTTCTCAACAGAAGGCTGGGGTCAGAGTGGCAATCAGGTGGAGGGGGGGCAATGGGAGGAAATGGGGGGACATCTGTAATACTCTCAACAATATAGATTTTTAAAAACATCACAAAACAGCCCTAACCGGTTTGGCTCAGTGGATAGAGCATTGGCCTGCAGACTGAAGGGTCCCAGGTTCGATTCTGGTCAAGGGCATGTACCTGGGTTGTGGGCACATCCCCAGTAGGGAGTGTGCAGGAGGCAGCTGATCGATGTTTCTAACTCTCTATCCCTCTCCCTTTCTCTCTGTAAAAACTCAATAAAATATATATATAAAAAAAAAATCACAAAACAAAAAACTAAAATAACTTTAATGATATCAATGAAAAGAAATACATGCCACAAATAGGTTATCTTTATGCTTCATTACTAACCGCTAAATCAGAGCATGAAATATCATTTACAAACCAAAAATCCAGAAAATATAGGGTAACAGGGAAAAAAAATGGCTTTGCATTTCTTTGTACATAATCAAAAATAGGACTGCCTTATGTGAGAAATCCAAAATGCTGTCACAAATTTATATTTGTGTTATACTTTGTCCATATACTATTTAAAAAAAGAGCTCCATCATACCTGAATTCACTTCTGAATCAAAAGACTATTGTTCTTTAAACCAATTTACTGGGACACTCTAGCTCTTGATCTATAAAGAAACAGTCCAAATACAACAAATGTATGGGTCAGCCTAAATCTTTTATGGAAGAAGATAAGGGAAAATTAAATAGATAGATAGATAGATAGATAGATAGATAGATAGATAGATAGATAATAGACAGATAGATAATAGACAGATAGATAGACAGATAGACAGAGAGACAGACAGATAGATAGATAGATAGATAGATAGATAGATAGATAGCCTATGAATGGATGAATGAATGAACGAACCCATTTTCAGCAGCAGGGACTGCTGGGCCACACTTTTACACAACCACGCTGCATACATTACAATGATGTTTAAAGTACATTTGAGTATGATAGACTATTTCTTTTCCACTCAAGCTACATCTCCATTCTGATTCCTGAGTATGGCATATGCATTTGGAGAACAAAGATAATGGACATTCCAATAAAAGTTCTCCTTCAAGATCAACCCAAGGTCTTCTATTGGGCTAACTATCATCACTGTACAACTTTTCTCTAAACCGTGTGGAAAAGATTAACAGAGCCCGTGTCTCCTGAAAACAACTGGCTATGAAAACTGGTTTTCCTGCTGAAAGCTCACAGTGATTTCTGCAGTATCCTAAGCTCCTGGTCTTAACCCTGACAAGGTACAGCTTGAAAAGAGTCATGGGAAAAGACGCTTCCTACAATGTGGGACGCCAGCACTGTGAAACGGAAGGAAAACAACCTTATGTGGTAGATAATAACCATTCATGCATACTATGAATCTTTAATGCTTCAGGTACATGACTGTTTGAGTACTAAAAATCAGCCCTCCTTTTAAAACAGCAATTGCACATTGTCATCATAATCAAATGGTTTTACCCTAAATTTACTCTGACAATAATTTATACAAAACAGTTCTCTTATTTTGAAGGAGGCAAAGTATATCCATTCGTTATTTTCATTCATTTACTAATTTCATCATTCATCTGTCTGTCTGTCCATCTAGCCATTTAGCTCACCCACTTGACACATATTTGATCAGCTCCTTTATACAAGCACAGGTAGGGGCTGGAGAGGAAAACCAGAAAAAACATGTTTGTCTATAACTACAATCAAAGGAGAAAGTTATTATGCACCATGAGATGTGTAAATTGTTTAGGGAGATCAGAGGAAGAAGACATGAATTCCAAACGAAGGGTTTGAAGTAGGACTCTATATAAAGTAGCATCCTAAATAGGTTCTGGAATAAGTCATTTAAGTGCACTTAATAATTTAATTTCAATCTAACCTGGCTAAAATCAGCCAACATATCAATCTTCTCCATGAACCCCGGTGCATGTTTACAATCTGGGACTAGCTATTTGTGTTTTGAGCCATGGTACTATCTATTCTGGAGAACAATGCCTGAAAGCGTAAGTTTTAGCTTAGGGTAGAAATGGGACAAACGGTTTCTCCACTTAATGTCCGTGCAGTCTTTGGCTCATTTCTTAACATGTCTGTATTTCTATCTCCTCATCCATTAAGTGCAATAATAGTGCCTAATTGGTGACATTTTGTCAGCAAATCAACAAATTAAAAATGCTGGGGAGGATGTGGAGAACAGAGAACCCTAGTGCACTGCTGGTGGGAATGCAGACTGGTGCAGTCATTATGGGAAATAGTATGGAGTTTCCTCAAAAATTAAAGATGGAACTGCCATTTCACCCAGTGATCCCACTTCCAGGAATATATACTAAGAAACTTGACACACCAATCAAAAGAATATATGCATCGCTATGTCCATAGCAGCACTATTTTTAATAGGTAAGATCTGGAAACAGCCCAAGTGCGCACCAGTAGATGAATGGATAACAAGACGTGGTACATTTATACTGTGGAATACGATGCAGCTGTAAAATATAAAAGAGAAAGAGAGAATCTCTTACCATTTGAGACAGCATGTGTGGGCCTGGAGAGTATTAAGTTAAGCAAAACTAGCCAGCCAGAGAAAGACAAGTTCCATATGATCTCATTCATATGTGGGATATAATGAACAAAATAAACTGAAGAACAAAATAGACCCAGAGACCTGAAGCATGGAAGAGATTTATAAATCTCAGAGGGAAGGGGGTGGGGAGAGATGTACCAAAGAACTTACATGTAGATATGCATAACCCACGGGCACAGACAACAGTACGGGAGGCCTGGGAATGGGGAGTGGGTACAGGGTGAAGGGGACCACCAGGGACAAAGGTGGACATCTATAATACTATCAGCAATGAATATAAAAAATTTTAAAGTTCATAAAACTCTTAGAATATTGATTGACACAGGTAAACACTTGGTAGACAGAGTTATGATGATGCATTGATAGTCTGCCTTCCTCACCTCAAATCCAAACTGATGCCTATTAATGGCAATGCCTGTCCCTATACTAGTGTTTGTGCTCATGGCTGACTTCAGTCTACATATTAGTTTTCTGTCTAACATCTTAATCGTACACTATGTCTCCTTAAGGGAAGTCTGAGAGGTTCATACTCTACCTTGATTTAAACTGCTTCTGGAAAGTGACTAATGCTTTGTGATTACCCAGAGCCCCCCAAAGCCAGTGTATTCTATTTCACATAGCCTATGATTTCAGCTGGGGTGATCCCAAGCTACCCTTCAAGTTTCTGAACTCTCATACCCATCTGATTCAGCAAGTAACAGCTATACAGAAACTTCATTTTATTTATATTGCTTATCTTTTTTATAATTTAATTAACTGAAATTTAAGTTCTATGGTCACATAATTAAAACATGGTAAATTATACAAATATTAGATGCCTGATAATTATTTACTGAGTGGAAAAAGCTGTTACAGGGAATTGGCACTTTCCCCTATGTGCCAGGTTGGTAAGGAATATACTAGACTCATGCTGTCCATTATGGTAGCCACCAGTCCACATGTGGCTCATGAGCAATTGAAATGTGACTCATGTGATTTGAGATGTGCTAGAAGTGTAAATTACACACCAGATTTTGACTACTCAGTATACAAAATAAATGTAAAATAGCCCATTCATAGTTTTTGTATTGATTACATGTTGAAATATTATTTTAGCTACATTGAGTTATATCAGATATATCATTAAAATTGAGTTCGCCTGTTCCCTTCTACTCTTCTAACATGGCTCCCGGAAAACCTTGAGTCACAAATGTGGCTCACACACGCCTACTGGGCAGCACTGAGCTGAGGGAGTCTCTCATCCTAATGGAGACACACAGGCCTGAGAGCGAGGAATAGGCACTACCTGGAATCTTAAAGCTCCTCTGGTTCCCCAGATGTCCAGGGCACAGAGCAACTACCACAGGTCTGTCCAGTCTCCCGGGCAGGCAGAAGGAATAAATGTGCTCTCTAACCGGGGCGGTGCTTAGGAGACTCACAGAGGCACTGGATAAATTTTAGGGATCACAGGACTGGTGGGGGGGGGGAGGCAGGGGAGGGCGGGAGGGGGGTGTTCCAGCAGGTAGCTAATGCAGTAGTCTCCCTAATTTATTGACCAGTGAGAGAACCCAACACTCCATATTTAACAGTGTCAAGTAGCTCCTTACTACTCCCGGATTCACATTTCCATAGTTGAGCACCAAAGGAATTTTCAAACATTATTTGATGTTATGGATTTTGGTGAAGAAATAAAATTAAGAGATATCTAGAGGATGGTTGACCCATTTCAAAAAAAAAAAAAAAACTTGAAAGAAATTCCTAACTGCTCAACACCTACTTCATTTCCTTTACAGTCGCCTATGATACATATTTTCCTGTAATTTCATATGGTCAAAAACACAGCCTCTCCCAGAGAGCTAACCAACCATAAGCAGAGAAACCCTCCTGGGTCAGCACTGAGCATCAGGTACAGTCTGGAATGGGCACCTGCTCATTTGAAGGTGGAAAAGCAAAGATCTCCAGTTTGGACTGATAATTAAAATATGAGAAAGATTTCTTTATAGGGGAGCAGTGTCGCTCATATCCCAGTGCAGTCCCCAAAATCACATATTTTAATATCTAATTTCCAAAGAGAACAGGCTATTAATGAAGAATAAACTGTTTTAATAAATGATATAGTATCCCAGCATAAAATATTTGCCCAAGTGATCTTAGAAAAAACTAAAGCCTGTGGCCTTCACCGGATACAATAACAGATCATAACAGAAAACAGCAGCTGTGTGTTTAAAGCTTAAAGTACATTCATATCTAATGTGAACCGTCAGATATAACCTAAAAATTACCTGCGGGAGGCATTGTTTTCCCAGTTTCACAAATGACGAGACACAAGAATTTATACCAAGTAAAGGATTAAAGCAAGAAGCAAAATTCAAGTCTCTTGAGAGCAAATTGCCTATTTTTTAACAATGCCTTCAGATACCCACTTCCGTGTTGAGACTTCAATATCTGAAAGACTCAGTGGATTTGATTTTTAAAATTCTAAAGTAACATGTGGGCCTCGTCCTAGGGGTTGGCAATGCAATATACAAATTTGAAGTTGCATGAAGAGTTGTGTGGAAAAAAATTAATGGCTATTATTTATTGAACATTTGCTTACTTATTTTTCTCATTATAAAAGTATCACATGTTCATCATAAAAATATAAACAATATTTAAATAATTATAATTTCACAAACCAGAGGAAATTGCCATTACTGATATATATGCAGGGGTGAGCTTCAATATTTTTAGTCGTCCATGTTGCACTGAGAAGGAGGGAACAGTGGCTGCGATGCCACCTTGGACAGTTTGGCACATGAGCCACAGCTGTTCTGGATGGATGTTTTTCACGGAGTTATTTAATCTTATACATTGTCAATCTCCTTTTTAAAGGTACAATATGCTTTAAATATCTTTAAAGCCTGTTTCAATTTTTCTACATACACAGAGTAAAAATGTAGCCTCCTTCCTGGAAAAGGAAAGGATGAAGTTCATGGAGGCCTTGCTTGCTTATCATGCATTCCATGTGGACTCACTGACCACCTATTACTTCTAAAGTGCTGAGCAAGGTGCTAGACTAGGACTTGGATCGGCCACGATTTTGCCCTTAATATCTTGAAAGCTACTAATTGAACTTGGCTTGCATGAGGACACTGGAGGAGGGAGCACCCTGGGTCATTGTTCCAAAGGAGTGAGGAAGACAACTGCAGGCTTCACTCCACTGCTGCATCACCTGAAGCTGCAGAACAGTTTCTGTTAAATCACCTTTCCTGATCAAGCCCTTGGTGGTTCTCCCCAAGTACCCAGAATAAATCCAGCCATAAAGCTGATTCAAGATGCCAGGCTCTTGGTTGCTTTGCCCACTTTTATCAGACTTCCCCTCCCAATGACCCCAGCAGGCAGTGCCTATAAGCATCTTCGTTTTAAAGATCTGGAAATTAAGACTTTAATTAGCTGGATTACAGATTTATCCGACTCCCATGACCAGCTCTTAACACCACAACACTGACCAGGGGAAGAAAGTGAGAATGCATCAGTTTGAAGGAGCCTGGGCTGGAAGGCACCTGGCTGACTGGATCCCTGCCAAACTTGTATCTTGTCCTTCCAGGTCCCTCTGTGTTTCAGCCCATGGTTCTTTCGGATGTACGGGTGAGGTGAGGTTGCTCCCCACAAAAACCCTTGTCACCTTTTATTCCCCTATCTGCAATATTCTTCTCCACATTCATAAGCTTCACTCATCAAAAAGCATTTCCAATGGTCACCCATTCCAGTGCATGCTCTCTAATAGCACTCTGCTCCCCCCACCCCATAAAACATGAAGGAAGTAGGTTTCAGAGCAGTCAGTGCCAAGTACTACTCTACACATAAAAGGACACTGGCATGTACCCAAATACACTCGACATATTCATATACCCCATCCAAACCCTGCAAGAAAATACAAAAAGAACAAGTTAAAACTGAGAAAAGTATCTGAAAAGCATTGTCCTGAGATTTTAATAATGATGTTTTTTTCTTGGTGAATAAGATTTTGGAGATTTTCTATGTTTTGTTTACCTGCACTTTCTAATCTTTGGTAATTAACACATATTATTCTCACAGTACATTTCAAAAGCATAATGGCAACTCCAAAATAAGCAATAACAAACATTTGGGTTGTTTTTTGTTTGTTTTTTTTTTCAAGAAAACATGTTTACTTGAGCAGTTGCTTAGGTTCTCCCTAAACTGGGTATCCAATGTCATGGAAGTAATTCAGGGATCACTGTGTTGCCTTTGCCCTATACAGGCACTTCCTCAGAGGTCAGGGGAGGGGGTCGGCAGAAGTGAAAGGAATGGTTTTAACAATAATAGGAGCGACAATTAGTGGCTGAGGAGGAAATGTCCCACCTGATAATCTCATCCAAGAAAAAGCAACTCTGTGCAAGGGCATGAAGAACACACAAAAAACAACACCCCACATAAGAGTAGCAAAGGAGACCCTGCCACACCCAACCTCACCCTGCCCAACGCTCAAAAGCGAGATTCCCTAGGAAGGCCATCTCCATTATAGTAAGAGTGTCTCTTGGCCGCAGCTGAGGAAAGCGGAGGTGTCCTGGGGGACTCATTCCTGAGAACTGAGGGGAAGGGCAGGAACAGTTCCGTACACTCCCATGACATGAGCAGCAGTGGGCTTTCCATCTGTGTAGTGCTTTACCTGAAAAGCCCATTTTAATATCCATTATTAGCTCAAAAATAAATAAATTCTCCACTTTCATAATCGGCATGCTTTACAACTTTTAGTCAAATGCCGAAGTGAGGTTTTGCTGACGTAGTCAAGACAGTGAAGCCCCTAAACAACACATTGGCATCAATCAAATCAATGGGAAAGAAACGGCTTATCATAATATTGTTGATCAAATAAAAAGGGCTTTTTAAAAAGTAACTACTGGCACAAATCTACATTCATTCTAAGGATAAATTCCACTGATCAACCTGGCTTTGCTTGAAGTATAAATGTTAGGGGAAGATGAAATTCATTTTAAGAAAGTGTTTATCAAAAATAATCGTGTTCAGCAGCTCTCACTTCCCAGAGACTGGAGCATGCGTAGCATTCATGCCCACCATGGTGCGGCTCAGTGCCCCCAGGGCAGGGTGTGCATGCTTCTCAGGTGAGCAGGCAACACTGGGGGTTTGTATTTTGGGCTAAGAATTATTATCACAAAATTTAAAAAATACTCAAAGTGGAATATTTTATGGGTTTCCACAGGCTATGTTTACTACATGTTCTTTACTTGGGGTTAAAAATTAGTGTTGATCCAATATTCTGAAGTGCTTTTTCTTTGAAAATCATAGAGTACTCAGGACTCCAGGCTGCAAGGGCTACTTTCAAGTTACCACAGCGAAAGGGATTTGCTTTGCTGGCCTTTTCCGAATACCTTCTTGCTCTGTGCTTTTGTGGGCGGTTTCAGCCCTTCATTGAAAGCTAGAGCTGGAGAACATATAGTCTATTTCACTTGGTGTCTGGTAGGCAAACAGCAAGCGGAGCAGATTGTAGGGTGGAAAAGAGTGGGTGACGCATAGGTTATCACCTGCCACAACCATCAAATATCCTCTCCTTCAGGATTTCAGAGTGAGGTTTTAACACTAAAGAAGCTAATGAAGAAAGCTATCAGGGAAGATCAGTATTCATTTACTCACCTGAAATGCACTTTAGATATTTTATAAAATTCCGGAAAGGGGGCTTTTTAATGACATACATTGCAAAGATCATGCTTACAACATACATTTCTGAGCACGGAAAAACAAATACAATTTTGGGGCCACTGAACAATGCAAGGTCAGATCATGTAAAAATTTTGTAAGAACTAAGAAAAAGACAAACACTAATGCAAAAAGATATATGCACCTCCACCTTCATTGTCGCAGCATCATTTACAATGACTAAGACATGGAAGCAATCTAAATGTCCATCAATAGATGGGTGGGTGGATAAAGAAAATGTGGTATATCTATATAGAGAGAAGTAGAGATAGAGATAGAACAGACATAGAGATACTGAGTTGATGTAGATATAGAACATGTGGGTAGATCTTTTTCTGTAATATATTTTATTGATTTTTTTTTTTTTTTTACAGAGAGGAAGAGAGAGGGATAGAGAGTTAGAAACATCGATGAGAGAGAAACATTGATCAGCTGCTTCTTGCACACCTCCTACTGGGAATGTGCCAGTAACCAAGGTATATGCCCTTGACCGGAATCGAACCTGGGACCTTTCAGTCCGCAGGTCAGTGCTCTATCCACTGAGCCAAACTAGATCTTGAGGGCATTACGCTAAGTGAAATATGGGACAGAGAAAGACAAAATACCATAAGATGACATTCATGTGGAATCTAACAATAAAATGAAACAAACAAACAAAACCACATTCATTGATAAAAGATCGATTGGTGGTTGCCAAGGAGGGGGTTGGGACTAGGCAACATGGCTGAAGGTGATCAGAAGGAACATACTTCCAGTTATAAAGTCATTCAGTCCTGGGATGTGATGTACAGCATGGTGACTACTATGTTATATATTTAAAGATTGCTAAGAGATTAGCTCTTGAAAGTTTTCATCACAAGAAAATAAATCTATTTTGTATTTTGATTAAAAGTGGTGTGCCTTGCCCTAACCAGTTTGGCTCAGTGGATAGAGCATCGGCCTGCGGACTGAAAGGTCCCAGGTTCAATTCTGGTCAAGGGCATGTACCTGGGTGGCGGGCACATCCCCAGTAGGAGGTGTGCAGGAGGCAGCTGATTGATGTTTCTCTCTCATCGATGTTTCTAACTCTACCCTCTCCCTTCCTCTCTGTAAAAAATCAATAAAATATTAAAAAAAAATAAAAGTGGTATGCCTCACATTTAAATATTACTTTTCTCTGAGAAACTGAAATTGTTTTGTAGACTCAAACCCTGCCTTTATTCCTAGAGAGAGAAGAGTCTGAATTGGTGTCATATGGATACAACTAACTTCTCCCTCCCCTCACTTCTCAAAGAACCTTTAAGACATTGCCAACAGGCTATTCTTCATTGCTCTGTAGTAACTCGTGTGCCAAGAACTGTTCACAGGTTTGGAGCCAAATTTGGATCGATGTGCAATGAGCATTTCTGCTACAGCCGAGTGCATATCCTGTGGGATGAAAGCCTGGGCTAAAGAACTCAAATGGAGCAGGTAAAACACCGAACAATCTCTGGATGAGGAAGCCAGGGCCTCATCCTCTGAATGCGGGAGCACTCTGCCTCGTGAGCCTGTGTGGGAGTGAGCTTGGCAACCGCCCACCCACCCAGAGCAGTGATCAGTGAATGGGACCTGCAGTGGAGATGCAGCATTCCTTCAGGATGTGGCCAGGACAGCTTGTATTCTTCTCTTGCTTGTTTTGTGTTAAATCTATTAATCTTTTTATTCCTCTCCCCTCCATTTCTAGTACTTGCATTCTTTCAACTTTCATAGCTGAAAACAACTGTGCTAAACATACCTGAGTGGCTAATCTCTCTTTACTTCGCCAGTATTCTGGAAATTGCCTCATCTCAAAGCAGGTGGAAGGCTTCAAGAGAATATAAGGAACCAGATCCTCTTCAGTTCACCCTGGTCATGGGAATGTGCTAGGAAGCACTTGCCTACCGTGAAACAACCCAAAAAAACCTATTTCAGATGGTCATCTTGCTTTAGCCTTACCCCCACATTCTCACCACCATCACAACCTTATCACATCATCACTGTGACCATTGTCATCGTCTCACCTCCACTATCACCATTACCACCACCCGAGTACTGGGTTGAACAGGAAACATGTGTACTTGAAACCCAGGAATGTGACTTTATTTGCATCTTTGCAGATATAATCAAGATGAGGGCATAATGACTGGAGGAAGTTGGGCCTTAAATCCAATATGATTGGTGTCCTTTCCAGGACAGGAAAATCTGGAGACAGAAACAGATACACAAGGGAGAAGGAGGCAGAGATTGAAGTGATGAATCAACAAGCTAAGGGATGCCAAGGATGGCTGGCAACCACCAGAGGCCAGAGGAGGCGTGGAAGGATTCCACTCCAGAGCCTCAGACATAGACCCACCAAGACCTTGACCTCAGACTTCTAGCCTCCAGTACTTGAAAGAAGATTTCTATTGCTCTAAGGTACCCAGTGTGTGACACAGTATCACAGCTGCCCTAGGAAACTACTACTCCTCCCATCACCTCCATCACCCCCTCACTCCCACCACCATCAGCACCACCTCTCTCCTCATCATGATGAAAAAAATGACTCAGATAACATCCTGTCAAGCCAACACTGGGACTTGGTTTTAGTGGGCAGCAGCTGACAGCACAACATGGACTCATGAAGTGCCTTAACCACCAGTGATCTGAGCCCTGCTACTGGGATTACAGATTTAATGTCTCTTCTTTTTCATCCCTAAACTTCTAGTTTGAGCTTAATGTGCCCACTTCTCCCCATTCCCACACAAAGAAAAACAAAGATGGTTTGACATGATAGAGACATCAAAGATAATTCATTTAACCCCATAATCAGGTAGAGCTGGAAAATGATATCTAGAAAGAAGAAACAATTCATATAAAGTCAGCCAATCAACTTCTAGCAAAATCAGATCCAGAACTCAGACCTCCCAAATCCACCCAATCAGGGAAGTGGATGCAGTATTTTGAATATCTACCACTGAATATTAGGAAGTGATGTATGAAAAGCATAAACATTCCTCACCTTGCTTCCAACTACTTGGCTCATTTAAGTCTCATTGTGTCTTACCAGGAAAAAAAATGTGTAGTCCTAACACGGAGATAAAATTACTGAAATATTCACTATGATAACAGTGGTGGTACTATCACATGATGACATTTGAGAAAGATGTCTTCTATATTAGCAATGCATAACTGGAAGTATCCTGGCTGCTAAGGGGGATATCCTTAAGGTTAACTCCATATCTAATCTAATAAAAGAGTAATATGCAAATTGACCATCACTCCAAGACACCTAAGCCATGCCCACCAGCCAAGCCACACCCCCAGCCAATCAGAGCAGCTGTATGCAAATTAACCCAGCCAAGATGGAGGCCAGCAGCCACAGAGCTAGGGCATACAGGAGGCTTCCATTGCAACTGCCTGCCTAGGTTGGCTGAGCCTCTGCTCACAGCAACGTTTCACTTATAGAAGCGAAGGAGCAGAAGCAAATAGGAGGCTTCGTAACCTGCCTAGGCCTCTGCTCAAGGTAACAAAGTTTCAATTATATAAGATAAATAAACCCCAGAAACCTGACTCCAGCCAGCCTCACTGGGACCTTGGGTCAATGGAAGCTGTGGGCAGCTTGAAAACGGCCCTCAGCTCCTCACCCAGGCTGGCTAGGCACGCCAGCAGGTGGACATCCCCTGAGGGTTCCCAGACTGCGAGAGGGCACAGGCCGGGCTGAGGAACCCCCCGAGTGCACAAATTTTTGTGCACCGGGACCTTAGTACCTATATAAAACCGAAGTAACTTTGAGGTCATCTCAAAGCAAATCCGAGGGAGAATTCTCATCAAGCTTTCAGGAGGACACCTGGGAATCAGGGGAGCTGTGATGAGTATGTTAATGAAGATTATCTACATCTTGCATCTAAGCATCAACAAATTAAAGAGGGCTTGTGTTTCTAAAGCATCTGGTAAAGACAAAACTAATGATAAACACAATTAGGCATATTTATTCATTTTGTTCTTTGAAAGTCATCTCATTGTCCCAGCTTGCAAATCAGAGGGCCTTAATTGCAATCTCTGATACTGTAAATGACACTGCTAAACCTTAACTTCTGAAATTTTTGGAAGAAGAGTATTGAGGAATTTGTAACTATGATGTACAAACAGCGATCTCCACTATTAAAAAAATAGTAACTGTCAAGATTAGTTCCGCAAAGCAGGACGTAATTCTGTGCAATTCACTTCCACATTTAGAGTAAAAAAGAGTTAATCTACATAGTTATCCAGTTAATCTCAAGTACTTTCGGCTGAAAATATCTTAAAATAGCCATTTCCTTAACATCAGTTCCTTTAGAAATAGTTTTATTAGAAACCTCCCCTTCTTCTTTACCCAATTGATACTCAGTTTCATAACATCATTAAGATAGCACTTCTCTCACACATAAAAATAATTATATAAATGCACTAACAAAACACACATATATTTTTAAATTTTAACCTATTAGTGAGGGATGTGCCCCTATTACTTCCTAAGACTCAATCACTAAGCATGTAATAACCTGCAATTCCCATCACCTTCCACTGTTTCAATCTCTACCAGAGAAGATACCACCACATACCATGATGCATTACTTTTTTCTCTTAAAATGGTAAAAATAGAACTCTGAGCTCTTAGTCAGCATGCATATCGAAAGCTACTGTTTCCTTTTAGATAGTGGATGCTGGTCCTCTGCAATTCTTAGAATAAGCTAGCAGGAATTCTAAAATCATTTCTATTGCTTGTTTTGCTTAAATGTTTAATGTTTTCCCTAAATAATTCATGTCTTCCCAAAAATAGGTCAGATATGACACTAGCAGCAAATGGAAACTAGAAAATGCTTCAAATGGTGCTACTTCTCCTAGAAACACATATCCTATTGGAAGTCTAACAGGAATCTCAAATGTAGTAAGTCTCATACCACACCACTGACTTACCCACTACCAACCTCTCCTCCTCCAGTGGGGCAGTTTAAAGAAAACAAGCAGACAAAGCTCTCTCTATGCACACTAGATTTCTCTCTTTCCCTCTGTCCCTCCCCGCTCCTTAGCAATCTTTACTGTAGACACCATTCGAAAATATCTATCAAATCAGATCATCTAACCTGCACTTCTCTGCTCTTGCTCCAGTTCCTGCGCATGCACCTTTCACCTGGCCACCGCGAGAGATTACCTGCTCTCCTGGTTTCCTGCCCCTCCATTATCTATTTTCTGTACAAGACAACTAACTACACTGGGACTCAGCTATTTCCAGTAGTTTTCCATCTCTCACAGAATAAAGTCAAA
Organism: Murina feae; assembly: GCA_004026665.1. Lineage (NCBI taxonomy): Eukaryota > Metazoa > Chordata > Mammalia > Chiroptera > Vespertilionidae > Murina > Murina feae. The sequence continues at coordinate 67,227 of PVJC01003178.1, forward strand.
ATACTTGCTGTAACCTCCTTCTGGCTCGCGCTCAGAAATCTGTGTGCTACTGTTCTGTCCCCATGGCCCTTCCCACCAGACAAAACAAACAGAACCCATATCAAGCTCTCTGCACATCTCGTCCTCCCTACCTAGGATGCATTTCTGCAAAAATCGTCTTGGTCTCAGAACTTTCTCAAATGCCGCCTCCTCGAAGAGTCCTTCTCTAGCCACCCTGTTTAAGATAATCCCATTGGTAATATTACATGAATGAAGGATCAGCTCGTCATGAAAACGACAATTGTGATTTAGGATGAGATGAGAGAGCACCTGGAGAAGGAACATTTGGCTGCATGTGGTATGGAAGGCAGGGTCTATTTTTTGTTGGAAAACAAAATTTACCTTTTCAATGAAGATGATGATGATGATGATGATGATGATGATAACTACAGCAACATAGCCAACATTCATTGAACATATGCCCAGCGCTATTCTGGCTATTCTGTCATTCCCAATTATGGGTGAACTGCAAAATCCATTTAATTCTTACAGCCTTGGAGGTAGGTACATTTTTGTTCCCTTTTATAGATTAAGTAACTAATACACCAAGAATACCTAGAAAAGCTTGCATAGCACCAAACAAGTTAATCTGATCAACAAGTTTTTTTAAAAGAAACATGACCAAACAAAATTATACAATGTATGGCTATAGAAATACTGCTATGGGTTTAGAGGGCTGCTTCCCCTAACAAAGGGAAAATAACCCAAGAGATGTAGAACCCTCTCCAAGGGCAAGTCCCAGTCATGCAATCACAGATAATCCCAAAGGCAGAACACAATGAAATCAAGGTGCCAATCCAGCCACAGGGTGAGGGATGATTTTTAAAGAGAAAAAAAACATGAAAACTGGGCACAGAGCAACTACTGATTAGCAGTAATGACCCATAAGAACAATACAGAAAAGAAGTTTCCAGTAAGATTTGAAATTGTGATAAAAGTATGAGTATCCGAAGGAGTCCCTTATGTTCCACTGAATCTCACAAGGCCATGTTCTATAATTTTCTATGAATTGCAGTAACAGATGTGAAAGAGAATATTATTTTTCCCACTCCTCTCTAATTCCACGTTCTGGCGGGAGGTGGGCAAGAAATCTGGTACGAGGAAACCGCACACTTCAGACCTCTAAACCGCATATCTGTGGTCTCAGAAATAACACATCCAAGTAGCCAGAGGGTTTGCAGAGAAGAGAATGTTCCACAAACTGTAGGAGAAGGAGAATGGGAAAGGCCGAAAGAACTCTGAAGATAACCGAGTACAGTGTGACTTGCAACAAGGGGGGAAACATAGTGATTTGTGAGCACATAAAAAATAAAACCAGTGATCACTTAGGGCCAATGTGGGTTCCTGAAGAATGATTCAGGCCAAATGAGTGCCTTTTCTTTTCTTTTTTATTTTTTTGCTAAAGTTAGATAACGGCACATGATGCCAAATTCATGAATGATATAAAACTGGGAGGATAAGTTAATATGCTGCATAACGGACAGAACAGTCCTGGTCTGAATAGCTATTGTGTGTTTTTTTAGTGGACATGAAGGTAATTTATTAAGAGAGAAAAATAACATAAGAAGTCCCATTCACAGAGGGAGACCACAGCAACCTCCCTCCCTGCGGGTGCTGCTAGAGGGGACGGGAGTGACATCCTCAATCCGACAACCTTCATTCCCCCGCAGGAAGGGCTCTCAGAGCTGCCGGGGCCTTGGCCCAGGGGCGTTGGTCCTATCTCCACCCTGGCCTGGAGTTTGATGTGAAGAGCAGTGATGCCCAGCTCCTTGCACCTCTGAGCCACATCCTGGGCAGCCAACATGGCAGCGTGTGGAGAGGCCTCATCTCGGTCAACCTTTCCCTTCCTCCCACCAGTCACATGGCAGATGGTTTTCTTGCCAGAAAGATCAGTGACATGGACAGAAGTGTCACTGAAGGATGTAGAGATGTGGCAGGCCCCAAATACGATTTCTCCTTCAGCCACCTGAGGTCCGAGGCGGATGACCTGTGCTTCCTTCTTCTCCTCCCCACCTTGCCAGGTCCATTTCTGAGTGTCTCATCCAGACTCCACCACCGGAAAGAGAGATGGGGGAGCGCGAGGCTCGCTATCAATTTTAAAGCACTAATTATTTACTTCCTTTCATTCCTTCCAGAAACGTATAAGTAGGTACTATGAGATCCTTCTCGTAAAACTGTAGAAACAGGCTGAGAGGAGGTGGCTGCAAAGCCCTGCCCTGCGACAGTACACTGTGAGGCCACCCACTCCTCCCAACCCCCGGCCGAGAGCGTCAGGGAAAAGAAGAGCTCAGTCTTCTGTGTGTGAAGCAGAGACACACTCGTTCTTTTGGCTCCATCATCCTATGAGGAGCACGCGCAGGAGGCGGAATGTGCCTGGAATGAGACAGCACTTCTAAGGGTGAGCCCCATCCGCTAACAGGAGGGAGAGTCTAAGGCAGAGGTTCTCAACCTGTGGGTCGCGATCCCTTTGGTGGTCTAACGACCCTTTCACAGGGGTCGCCTAAGACCATCCTGCATGTCAGATATTTACATGACGATTCATAACAGTAGCAACGTTACAGTTATGAAGTAGCAACGAAAATAATTTTATGGTTGGGTTGCAACATGAGGAACTGTATTTAAAGGGTCACGGCATGAGGAAGGTTGAGAACCACCGGAAGGGGACCCCCCAGAGGAGTCCGTCCAAGCAGAAGCCGAGAGCCATTTCTGTGGAGAGATTCAACCCAGAGGTGACGCCCGTGCATCTCCTCACGAGTCTGAGGCAGTGAGGACGCGGATCTGGGCTATGACTGAGATAAACTCTGAAGTCATGAAGGCAGAGCGATGCCTGTTCGTCACCTCGGTCACAGGTGCCCTGGCCTAAGCTGCATTTCCAAAGAAACACGACAGCATGCGCGTGGCGGGCGTGAGGGCCAGGGTTCTGCGGGAATCACTGCGTGACTCCGAGTCCACCTTAGGAGTTAACATGGAAAACACGGAACGGGTGAACATGTTTGTTACTTTCCACTCCACACCATCACCCTGAAATAACAGTAGTCCATCCTGCGGCCCAGGCCAGGCCTTCCAAAGACAGCCAATGAGGCCGCAAGCCCTGGTGGGTGAGTCCCCAGAGGGGTCCCTGGAGGGTTTGACACCGTGCGATGCCGGCCATGTGATGTACTGGTTCTCGGCACACTCGTGTCATTTCACCAACAGAAACACCAACGGCAGCAGCAGGGCAGGATCCGACGCGTCCTGGCAACGTTTATCTCCCTTCTCACCAGTTTATTCAATTTTGTTTTCTTTTATCGCATTACCCCATGGCCTGGCCTTTCAGGAGTTAAAGAAAAGCCTCATTCATGACTTGTGCCTAATCCGTTATGAGAAACACAGCCGGTCCTCCCACTGTTCCCCGCACACCGAGAAGTGATGGTGACATACAATTCTACGCCAGGCACCACCTGCGAGGAGGACAGGGGCTCTGAGTCTATAAAAGCAAAAACGGGAAAAATCCCATTTCCTTATGTACCGCATCACATGTGGCACAAATATCTTCGGAGATATTTTAGAGTCTAATTGAATAGTTCATGGGAAGCAACAGACATCTTGTAATCACAACCCTACACCGTGGCAGGTAGCTAAGTGGTTAGAGCATCAGCCCACATTCTAAAGGGTCTTGGGTTCAATTACCTGTCAAGAGCACCTACCTGGGTCGCAGGTTCGATCCATGGCTCTGGTGGGGGCACTTTAGGGAGGCAACCAATCAATGTGCACAACGATGTTTCTCTCCCCCACCCTCCCCCCTCCCCTCCACTTCCTCCTTTCCACTCTCTCTCTTAAAAAAAAAATCTTCAGGTGAAGATTAACCAAAAATAAAAAATAAATAAAAAAATATATTGTATTTTCCGGCATATAAGATGACTTTTTAAGCCGGGAAAATCTCAAAAATCTTCTCAAATAGCGAGAAGGCTAGTGAGAGAAGTGATCCAACTACCTCCTCTACTTTCTCCCTCTACCATTTCTACCATTTCAGCAGTTTTATCCCGACTTTTGAGAAGATTTTTCCTGGGTTAATAAGTCATCTTATATGCCAGAAAATACTATAAATAAATATCAACCCTAATTCCAAATTCTGACCCCTCATATCACCAGCAGGGAGATCACGGGACAGTTACTTAATTACTCTGCACTCTAAGCTCCTTTTCAGTGAAACAAAATTAGTAATAGTACCTGCCTCATCAAGACATGTTGGCATTAAATGAGACACTGTCTACAGTCCCTGACAAGTACATAGGAAAGGCTCAATGCAGTCTAAGGCCGCCACGAATATTATTTTCAACTAGGGACCCGGTGCATGAAATTTGTGCACTGGTGGAGGGGGTTCCTCAGCCCAGCCTGCCCCCTCTCACATATTGGGAGCCCTCAGGGCGTGTCCTACTAATGGCTTAGGCCTGCTCTCTGCTCCCCTTGGGGTGCAGGCCTAAGCCACAGTCTGGCCTCCCTTTGTGGAAGGTGACCAGGCTAATCAGCCCCATCACCCCTGCTGCTGCAGCCACTGCCAGTCACCGCAGCCACCAAGGTGTTTTCATCAACATGGACTTCAGTCCCTTCACCATGAAAAAATGACAACTTTCTTTAAGCATTTTCAAAATGTGTCTCTCATAGGATATGACATTTCTTTCTTCTTTTTTTTTTTTTTTTTATCTTCACCTGAGGATATGTTTCCAGTGATTTTTAGAGAATGTGGAAGAGAAGGGAAAGACAGAGAGAAACATCAAAGTGAGAGGAACACTTTGATTGGTTGCCTTCTGCATGAGCCCTGACCTGGGGCCCCGGCCAAGGAGGAACCTGCATCCTAGGCACACGCCCTTGGTCAGAATTGAACCCAGACCCTTCGGTCAGCAGGCTGAGGCATTATGCACTGAGCCCAAACGGCTAGGATATGACATTTCTTAGCTCTCCAGCAGTGGACCTTCATTTTTGTTCTCCAGGAGTGTGGTGGAAAAACCCTAGATCAGCTTTAGGGATTCTTATTACCCAAGTTACTAAGAATATTACCAGTGGCATACAGGGAGCTTAGCCAATGAGCAGTAAGAAAAGGTGTTTCCTCTGTAGTTCACTCCCATCACCAGCTCCACCTCTGCCCCTCCAATCCCAGCTCTACCCCTTCCTGGGCCTGTAACCTCTGCCTGAGGCTGCAGGCCTAGGCAGGGGACCTCCAAACCCCTCTGATCGCCAGCTTCACAGAGCCCAGGCCTCTGCAATCACCGGCTCTGATCCTGCCCCTGCCATCGCCGGCTCTGCCTTTGCCCCGCTAACAGCCTCTGGCCAAGGCTGCAGGCCTAGGCAGGGGATCCCCAGACCCCTGCTTTGCCAGCTCCAC
>PVJC01003179.1:0-72662 GCA_004026665.1 Murina feae
CGCGACAGCTGAGTTGGGATGAGTGAGGACGCTCGCCAACCCCGCCCCTAAACTCGGGGTCCCCGCCGCACCCCTGAAACCCGCCCCGCCCGCCCGCCCACCAGGACGCCGCTGTCACCCGCCCCGCCGAGTGGCCAGAGAGCGGCCTTACCCTACGCGGCAGACGCAGGCAGGCCTCCGGCATTTGACTTCCATCACAAGCGCAGTTTCTTCAGAACGGAAGACAGTCCTCCCCGGCTTCTGGCGCGTCGGGAGGAAGTCCCGCCCCCCGCAACGGCGTGATGACGTAGAGGACTCGACGCGGCGCGCGTGCGCAGACGGGAGCAGGCGGGTGGCGCTCTTTCTGAGGCGCGGACGGTGTCACCCGTGGGGCTCGGACAGAGGGACAGCCAGACAGGAGGTCCTGTTGCTGGGTGCGAGGCGTGGGGAGAGGGCCGGGCGCCCTTCAGCGGGGTCGGCAGAGCGGCTCGGAGGCTCCATCGCCTCAGAACTCCCTCCTCCTCTCGGAGCGACCTCCCCTCCGCGGCCCGTTTCGTGCTTGGCTCCGCCTACCGCTTGCTTTGAGTTTCTCTGTGTTTCGTGTGTCCGTGTAGCCCTACAAGCTGCTGTTGGAATGCCCACCGCTGGCCGGTGAGCTCAGTGGTTAGAACGCGCGGGCCCGCGCACCGAGGCGTCGCGGGTTCGATTCCCGGCCAAGGGCACCTGCCTGGGTTGCAGGTTCCATACCCTGGTTGGGGCGCGTGTTGGGAGGCATCCAGTCAGATGTGTCTCACGTGGATATGACTGACACTCTCTCTCTCTCTCTCTCTCTCTCTCTCTCTCTCTCTCTCTCTCTCTCTCTTTTTCTCCTTCCCCTCCTTCCACTCTCCCAGAATTAATGGAAAGAATATCTTCTAGTGATGATTAAACAAACAAAAAAGAATGCCCATCACTTATCATTGGCTGCCCATCCTGTCAGCATCCAGATTATTCTGGACTCTTAGGGTTGGTGGCTCACTCGTCCCTTTGCCAAGGGAGGGAGTACGTGTGTTAGGGCCAGAAATATAATATTGGGGACTAACTGTCCTCCTTCCTCTATAATTAAAGGCTAATGCACATTGGCAGAAACAGGAAGGACCGGTGGCTATGATGTGCACTGACCACCAGGGGGAGCATCGCTCAGCCAGAGTCCCGGCTCACCCGCTGGTGAGGCGGTGTGGCGGGAGCCTCTCCTGCCTCTGTGGCAGCCCTAAGGATGTGCGACTGACGGCTCCGGAACTGCAAGAGGGTGCAGGCTGGGCTGAGGGACTGCCCCCGCCCCTGCACAAATTTCATGCACCGGGCCTCTAGTTAGTTAAAAGAAATAAAATAAATACTAATGGAGCCCTTTTACCTGTGATGGTTCTGTTCTGATTAAAGAAAGCACAGTTTGCCCTGACTGGTGTGGCTCAGTGGATAGAGCGTCGGCTTTCGGACTGAAGGGTCCCAGGTTCGATTCCGGTCAAGGGCATGGACCTTGATTGTGGGCACATCCCCAAGTGGGGAGTGTGCAGGGGGCAGCTGATCGATGTTTCTCTCTCATCGATGTTTCTAACTTTCTATCTCCCTTCCTCTCTGTGAAAAAAATTAATAAAATATATTTTAAAAAAAGAAAGCACAGTTTAACCTGGGTGGGAGCTGACATGGGAATGCAGTCCATCCTCCTGTCCCGAAAACTGCCTGTCATTATGGAAAGATTTACTACCTGGGGGCTGAAACAATCTAGCCCCAGAGGCACCCAGTTCCCATTGCCTGTAATCCAGTCCCAGGGCGCCCGCAGGCACCTGCCCTCTATGACCCCCCCACCCACCCAGCCCATGACTTGTAACCTGTCATGTTTATACGGTGCCTACTTGTCCATATAATCTTTGTTCTCTCTCAGATAAGCAGCTGGCTTACAAGGAGAGGCAGAGCAGATTTTTATGGATGACCTGCCGCTCTCCTGTACTGCCAGCAGGATTGGAATAAACACTCGTATTTGATTCAACCCTGTCTCTGCTTCATTGGCTCACGTAGTGACAGGCTGCCCGGCCCCACTGGCTGTCTGGTAACCCGCCCCTCCACTGTGGGGCCAGGCAGACCGATGAGAAATCATCACAGTCCTCGTTTGAGTTTCCTAAGGCTGCCATAAGGAAGTGTCACAAGCCGGGTGGCCTAAATAGATATTTGTTCTCTCACAGGTCTGGAGGCTAGAAATCCGAAAAGAAGGTGTTGGCAGGATCACGGTTCCTCTGCAACCGGGGTCAATCCTGTCCTTGCCTCCTGCTGGTTTTGGGTGGCATCCAGCAATCCTTGGCATTCACTGGCCTCTTCACTCTGTGCCTCTCCCTCTCTGTGTCTCTTCTCCTGTAAGGACACCAGTCCTGCTGGATCGAGGGCCCACTCGACTCCAGTATGACCTGGCTTTCACTAAGTACGTCTGCTGTGACCCTAATTCCAGATGAAGTCACATTCTGAGGTTCGAGGAGGACATCAGTTTTGGGGGTGACACTGCCCAGCCCAGTATAGGTGTCAGGTGCTTAAGAAAGAGGCAAGACAACAGTCAACCATAAATGGTTCTAGTGCAAGTGAATTCAAACGTCGTTCATTTGGACCTGAGAGGTTTTTATGGACATTGGGGCTATTTCCTTGATAGGTGGGTAAGATTTGAATGTGCCATCCGTTTCTATTCATTATATTCCACAAATCAGTGAGGTCATGTGATATTTATTCCAGGCAAACAAATGTCACAGACAAGGAAGCCCAGGTTGAGATGGAAAATAAGTTAAATAAGGAAGATCTTATTTTCGATGTAAAATGAGGGGTAACCCTAGCTAGTTTAGTTCAGTGGACAGGGTGTCAGCCTGCAGACTGAAAGGTCTCAAGTTTGATTCTGGTCAAGGGCACATGCCCGGGTTGCGAGCTCGATCCCCAGTAGGGGGCGTGCAGGAGGCAGCCAGCCAATGATTCTCATCATTGATGTTTCTAGTTCTCCCTCTCCCGTCCTCTCTGAAATCAATAAAAATATTACTTAAAAAATAAAATGAGGAGGAAGTCAATATTTGGGCAGAGGAGTTGTACTTTGAAGGTTAATTAGCAGCTTAAACCAAACCTACTTAGTGTTACTCTTCAATCCTATAGTGTCTGCGCATGCTGTCCCTTATTCCTAGGACGCTGCCATCAAGCCACATAATTTTGACTTGTCAATCTTTCTGTGATGGAAGTTGTGCTATACATAGCATTGGGGTGGAGGGGAGTGTTGTTCAACTTATTTTATAACATTAACATCCCCTTCCTACTAAAATCTAACAAAAATAGCACCAGAAAAAACTAGACACAAAACACATAAGTACAAAGCTCTAAAAGAAAATATTAACAAATTAATCCTGCATTCCATCTGGAACAAGAAGGCGTTGATCCCAGCAATGATATAACATTAGAAAATCTGTTGATGTAAATCATTGTATTAGCAATTAAGAGGTTTTAAGCTATCTGGTCATTTCAACCGATAAAGTATTTTCTGAAAAAAATTCAATATCTCATGTAAAAGAAAACACTTAGCAAAATGGGAATAGATAAATAGCAACTTGATAAAAGGCAGAAATGTATATACTGAACAAAAGATATAGAATACTTTTATGGGAAATAGGAAATATTATTGAAAAGTATTAAAAACTCAAGTAAATGTAGATTTCTGTTCCAGAATGGGAAAACCCAGTGTTTTAAAGATAGCACTTAATCACTGAATAATAAACATTTTGATGTGGTGCCTTTTATTATTTTTTTAAATTTTTTAAAATATATTTTTATTGATTTCAGGGAGGAAGGGAGAGGGAGATAGAAGCATCAATGATGAGAGTGGATCATGGATTGGCTGCCTCCTACACTCCCCACACTGGAGACCGAGCCCGCAACCCAGGCATGTGCCCTGATCAGGAACCAAACCGTGACCTCCTGGTTCATAGGTCGATGCTCAACCACTGAGCCACGCCAGTCAGTCAATATGGTGTCTTTTAAAATGCTGATAGGCCCTAACCGGTTTGACTCAGTGGATAGAGCATCGGCCTGCAGACTGAAAGGTCCCAGGTTCGATTCCGGTCAAGGGCATGTACCTTGGTTGCGGGCACATCCCCAGTAGGGGGTGTGCAGGAGGCAGCTGGTTGATGTTTCTAACTCTCCCTCTCCCTTCCTCTCTGTAAAAAAATAAATAAAATATATTTTTAAAAAATAAAATACTGATAGCATCTCCAAACAACTCTATTTGGTCAAAGTATTATTCTTTTGATACACTTTTGGGTACCATTTATTGGCATTTTATATAGAATGTATCTTTTTTTTTACTCTTTATTGATTAAAGTATCACATATGTCTCCTTTTCCCCCCATGGACCTCTCCCCGTCCACTCCCACCTCCCAGCACATGCCTTCACCCCCCTACTGTCTGTGTCCATGGGTTATGCTTATATGCATGCATACAAGTCCTTTGGTTGCTCTCTTACCCCTCCCCCCCACACACACACCCCTGCCTTCTCTCTGAGGTTGGACGGTCTGTTCAAAGCTCCTCTGTCTCTGGATATGTTTTTGTTCATCAGTTTATGTTCACTATATCCCAGAAATAAGTGAGATCACATGATATTTTTTCTCCAACTGGCTTATTTCGCTTAGCATAACGCTCTCCATGTCCATCAATGCTATTGCAAGTGGTAAGAGTTCCTTCTTTTTTACAGCAGCATAGTATTCCATTGTGTAGCTGTACCACAGTTTTTTAACCCACTCGTCTGCTGATGGGCACTTTTATTATTTTGTTTCCAAATCTTAGCTATGGTGAATTGTGTTGCTGTGAACATAGGGGTGCACATATCCTTTCTGACTGGTGTTTCTGAGTTCTTGGGATATATTCCCAGAAGTGGGATTACTGGGTCAAAAGGTTCCATTTTTAATTTTTTTGAGGAAACGCTATACTGTTCTCCACAGTGGCTGCACCAGTCTGCATTCCCACCAGCAGTGCACGAGGGTTCCTTTTTCTCCGCATCCTCTCCAGCACTTGTCTTTGGTGATTTGTTGATGATGGCCATTCTGACGTAGAATGTATCTTTTATGAGTGAGATAGATGCATAGGGTTTTTTGGAACTGTGTTAATCAGATGTGCGTGTTTGAAATTATACTAAATCCCTTAAATTAGGGAATTATTTTTCCTATCGTCTGAAAATTTTTAAATTTAGAATTATTTGCTCTATTAAGGCTGAATAAAGAACTCAGTTATATGATGAGAACTATATTATACTAGAGGCCCATTGCACGAAAATTCATGCATGGGTAGGGTCCCTAGGCTTGGCCAGTGATCAGGGCCGATCTATGGGGAGACCGGTGGGGTGATTGGGGGGCTCCCCGCTCATACCTCCCTTGGCTGGCCTGGTGCTGCCTGCTCGCCAGCCCCGCCCACTGCTGCCACCACCAGTTGGGGCTTGTGGGCTGAGGGCAGCTCCTGAATTGAGTGTCTGCCCCCTGGTGGTCAGTGCACATCATAGAGACCTGACAGGTAGTTCTGCCATTTGGTTGATTTGCATATTAGGGTTTTATATAGATAGATATACTAGTAGAGAGAACTACATTGTGTGATGTGATCTATGGTGGATGTGGCATTTGAGTACCCTGGGGAGGCCAGTGAAGGAGAAGGGTCCCTCCAGAGAGCAGGCACAAGGGGCAGGGCTGGCAGAAGTGAGTACGGGGTAGGGGCCGGACACCAGAAGAAGGGAGGAGGCAGGTGGATGAGGGTACCAGTTACCCATTCCAAACTCTAACCTCATGGTATCTGGCTGCCACCTGCCCACAAGGCTGCCAGGAGCAAGAAGTGCTGCCACTAGATGGGCGTAGCCTTTGATGCTCAGAACAGGGCCTCTGGGCTTCCTGCTTGGCTCCTTTATCTGCCTGAGGGGCGGACTGGACCACTTGTCTTCCCTGCTCTGGCCACGGAAGGAGAGCACCTCGCAAAGTGTGGGGCGCGGCTGCTGCAAGGTGAGCTGCTTGGGCTACAGATGGGACCACTCTGCCCAGAAGCTTTGTAAGGGCGCATCCACACAGGGTGTGCTGGGGGCTCATGGGAAGGGCCTGCTCGGCCCCAGCCCCTTCTGATTGATTGATTGATTGATTGATTGATTGATTGATTTCAGAGAGAGAGAGACACATCAATGATGAGAATCATTGATCGGCTGCCTCCTACACCCCTCCCCCATCGGGTATCAAGCCTGCAACCCAGGCATGTGCTCTTGACCAGAATCGAACCTGGGACCCTTCAGTCTGCAGGCCGGTGCTCTATACACTGACCCACACCAGCTAGGGCTGCCCCCGCCCTTTTTCTAACTGAAAGTGGCCGGCAGGGAACATTAACCCCTAAACCTTGCCTCTCAACAGAGGAACCTTTTGTCTAGGATGAGACAAGCGTGTCTGGAAATTCAGGTCTGAGCACAGCCACAGAGCCCAGGGCTGCCACGAAAGCCCCACAAGACCTGTGCTCAGGGACAGGACCCCACTGGGTTGAGTGAGGTCCTGCAGAGGCCTCTGGGGGAAGGAGAGGGTCCTAGGTCCCAGGGACTGCCTGCCACCCCCACACCCAGTCTCAGGGCCATTCCAGCCTTTCCGTTCCGAAGGCGTCAGGGCGAGGAGAAAGAACTCAGGCCTCTGCAAGGGGCCCTCATAGGGTGGCAGCTTTCTCAGGCTGGTTCCCGGGGTTGGAGCTGTCCGTCCCCAGGGTTCTTGCTCACAGCTCCCGGCCTTGCTCCTTGACCTGTCACTGCAAGCCAAGGGGAAAGATTTCCCCGGGGAAGGATGGGCACAGAGGCCAGTCCCTCCCGGTGCTGGGGTCTGGGGAAGGGCAGCACTTATTTGCTGGCAGCAGGAAGAGGCAGTACTGTACAGCGGTTAGGGTAAGGTGACCAGACGTCCCGCTTTTGGCGGGACAGTCCCGATTTTTAACAGTTTGTCCTGCGTCCCGCGGCATTTTAAAAAAGTCCCGATTACTCTTTGTAATATTTTAAGTAATAATAAAAAAAATAAAAAAGAACACACACCCCCTGCCCCCGGTCAATGGTGTACCGCTTTAAATCTGGTCACCCTAGTTAGGGCCATGGGCACTGGACCTGAATCCTGGTTCCTCCGCCTACTAGTTTGTAACCTTGGCAACCTCTGCTAGCCTCAGTTTCCCCATGTGGAAAACAGGAATGACAACAACAATATCTTTCGTGACATTGTCGTTAGGGTTAAATGCATTGTTGCGCAGTGTCTGGCAATCAATGTCATCATTTTGGATGGAGCAACACATCGGACCTAGATCCACTATCTGGGCATCTTCTCACGCAGACCCTGATTGAGTCCAGGGGCCCGGCTGCTGCTGGCCGGAGTACCTCGCCATCTCCCACCCCTCCACCCCCGCCTTCCCAGGAACTTGCAGCCGGAGAGCCAGGGCCTTTCCAGCTGGGTGATTCCCTGAGACTCTGGGGCAGGGGTCACAGGGAGGCAGCCGGCCTCTGAGGACCCATTGTCCTCTGAGCTGAGAAGATGCCTTCTCTCCCCCCTTCCTCTCTTGATGCCCAACTCTGTGCACTCAGGAGGAAACCACAGGTAAACACACCTGGTTGTTTCCCCTTGTCCAGCTCACAAAGAGCTCTTGGTGGCACCCAACCTTTTAGGCTTATTGTCCCCATTGCACAGATGAGGAAGTTGAGGCCCAGAGGGAACAAGATGTCTTACACACACAAAACAGTGGCTTAGCCAGGACTAGGTCTGCCAGTCCTATGCCCAGTATTGCAGCACAGACTCATGGGTGTATCACACGCACAGCCACGCAGAAGTCCCAGCCTGAGGGGAGAGTCAGGAGGGGTGGCGGCCTGGACCTCGCTCCTGCGCAGGCAGGTGTGACAGCTGTTGTTTTTTTCCCTCCTTAGATGAGCTGCTCCTCCCAGGGTAACTGGACCAGAAGCCCTCGGCTTGTCTTCTCCCCAGGTAGTGTGCCTGCTGCCCCCACAGGAGCCAGGACAGCACAGTTCTGACTGCTGCTTCACCCAGTGGGCATGGAGCAGGGGGGTGGGATGGGGGAGACGGGGAAGCAGGAACCAAGGTGGAGTGCAGAAGGGCATGGCCACAGGACTGTGCACATCGGATAAGCTGCGGTCCAGGTTTTCCTGGGTTCCTGGATGTGGGACTTTCTGTTTTAAAACCTGGAAAGTCCCAAGGCCAACTGGGAGGGGCTGGTTACCTGAGCTTCCACAGCTCCGTGTGGGAAAATGAGACTCACCAGGTAATCAGGGGAGGATACTGTGGGTTGGGGCCAGAGGGAACCAGGGGGTCAGGGATGGGAGAAACATAGCGGGTGGCACTCTGCAATGTGGGCTGGGGCAGCCCTGCTCCTCATTTCTGTGTGGGTCCTTCCCGCCCAAGTCAACCCGTTCCCTTCCAACGAAGATACCCAGCGACCTAGGGGGTGGCGGGTCACTTCCTTCTCTCAGCTGCTCTGCCAGAGCTCATGCCCAAGAGGCTCAGGCTATGACCGAAGGTCAGGCACAGCCCAGGGAGTGAGGCCCTTCTCCCAAATCCCAGAGCCCTCAGTGAAGATAGGAGAAATTCAAACTAAATGCAACCTCACTTCCTTGTAGAGCAGTGGTTCTCAACCCTCCTAATGCCGTGACCCTTTCATACAGTTCCTCATGTTGTGGTCACCCCCAACCATACCATTATTTTCATTGCTACTTCGTAACTGTAATGTTGCTACTGTTATGAATTGTCATGTAAATATCTGATGTGCAGGATGTATTTAGGCGACCCCTGGGAAAGGGTCGTTCGGCCCCCAAAGGGGTGGCGACACCCACAGGTTGAGAACCGCTGTTGTAGAGGAAGGGAGGGTAAGAGGTGACTGATGTGTAGTATAAAGGGCATAAGACACATGTGTACTTTCTGGCAACCTCTGAGCCTGTTTCCTTATCCTGTAAATGGGCTCCTGTACCCATCAAAGGGATTATATTAAGGATCAAATGAGCAACCGCTCACTAGATGCTTGCTGTTGAGGTTGGTGGAGGGGTCTTTCCCACTCCCACTTGGGAGGCGAGCCTGTCCTGGGGGCAGATCTCCCTGTGGTTTCTGTTCCTTCGGGACATCTGTCACCCAGGTACCAGCTGACACTGTCTAAGGTGTCTCCTCCAGGGAGTAGCGAGATGGGAGATGGTTGGGGAGGGGGTCCAGGAGCAGGGGAGAGGAAAATAAGGGAGTAGCTGAAATTGGAGATGAGAAGAAGACTTGGCTGAAGAGGAGGTCCCAGTTGCTGGAAACTGAGGGGTTCTCAGGGGTGGCTGGGGGCAGGATTTATCCGTCATGTCCGGCAGAGAAGGCAGGTGTGGGATAGTGAGGACATTCACCCTGGGCCTGTCCCCGACCAGGTCTGCCTGAACCCTGGGCAGACCAGATGCCTAGTGGGAGGAGGTGGCCCCTGCAAACTCCTCCTGGTCCCTTTCTCCTCACTGGCCATGACTGGGGGGCAGTCAGCGCCATTCAGTTCTTCCTCTCGGAAGCTTTCCTGGGCCAACACTTGGAGGCCGTGGAATTGGAGGGCAGGGAGCCCGATCCTGGAGCCACAGAGAGAGATCATTCCCTTCGAAGATAAGAGTTTCCGGCTGATACAGGGGCCTAGCCAGCCCATCCAAGTCCCGCTCCACCAGTGGGCAGGCCACAGGGGAAGGGAGACTGTGATCCGAGCTGGGGCCGCAGGTTTCTCAAAATAGGCGCGTAGGCACCCACCTCCGGGTCCTGGGAAGTGGGGGTGCACGATCTCCGGACGCGGGTCACATGATCTAAATTGGGCTGTGATCCGAACCCATCTGGCCATTTTGGAGGGCAAAACTCCCGGTGGGTGCGGAACGCACACGCTCTTGGGCTCCTCGAATTCATTGTATCTAAGCAGGGCCGGTGTGTGCTACGCAGGCGCAGTGGCGGGGATGCGGGCCGGCTCCCTACCACGCTGCGTGCAGCAACCGCCTGCACTTGGCGCTGTGCTGCTCCAACCTGGGGCCCCAACCGGACGCCCTGCAAACGGATCCGAGTGCGGTTAGCTTGGTAAGCGACCCACGCAGGCCCTCACTAGAGCCTGTTAGCCCTGCAGCTCCCCTCCGGGTTCCTGCACAATTCACACCCTTGCACCCGCCCAGCCCCCTTGCCTCAAGGCCAGCTTTCCTCTGGCAGAATCGAATCCCCCAGAAGCAAACTGGGCCTGCCCACAGCTCAGCCTCCCCGCCTCTCACTCCAGGCACTGCCCTGGTCCTGGTCAAACTCCCTAGGACTTGGGGAGCCTTCCTGTGGAGCCTGCTCCATCCGTCTGGGCCCCGTCCATCACCATCAGGCTCGCCAGTTCTGGTCTTGGAGACATAGCATCCTAGTCTATAGGTCAGTGGGTCCCAGCGTGGGGCACACACACCACAAGGAGGCACTTTAATTTTTAAGGGGGGGCAATTCGAGAATGAGTTACTAACTGAATTTTTTTGCATTCCTAGGGGCTTCATATACAGTATATAAATATATATTGTGACATTTATGCATTTCAGTTGTTATATGTTTTGAAACTGTGTATGCTATTTTTTTCATAGCACTTCATATTATTATTTTTAAAAATAGTTTCTTAGTGATTTCTTCCTCAGGCCTTCAGCTGTCCTTTCGTTCTTTTATTTTTCTCTTTCATGGATGCCATGTTCTTTGGAAGCTTGTTTAGACCAAGTTCCTGGCCTTCAAGGCTTCCTCTACGGGAAAAGGAGCTCACTTTTTGAAGAATAAGAATTATATGTCACGGGGAGGCATCAGGATTTCAGAGATGCTTAGATGGCGCACGGCCACAGAAAGGTTGGGAACCAGTGCTAGAGATGGGGACTCAGCCCCCAAACTCTTCTGACCCCCTCTCCCAAGC
Organism: Murina feae; assembly: GCA_004026665.1. Taxonomy (NCBI): domain Eukaryota; kingdom Metazoa; phylum Chordata; class Mammalia; order Chiroptera; family Vespertilionidae; genus Murina; species Murina feae. The sequence goes on from PVJC01003179.1 coordinate 10,936, forward strand.
CCAGCCAAGAGACCCCAGCTACCCCTCCTAGCCAACCGGGTGCTTCAAGCTCAGGCCCGGCCAGATCCCATCCCTTTCCTTCCAGATCCAGGTCGTCTCTCCTTGGGGTTCCTGGACCCTTGAGAGCTGAGCTGGAGGCTTCCTGTGATTGTACTGGACCCTATCCCAGCCTCTTCTCTTTTCCCTTCCCACCTCGGTGTCAGTGGACATGGCGTTGCCCCCTGACTAGGCTGACCTCAGGCCTCCAGAATGCACCTGGAGGCTTCAAGAGACGGTCATTAAACTATTTTCCAAAGGCGAGATCTGGGTTCACCACCCCTCTATTTTGTCCTCATCTCTTTCCCTGGCGTCTTTGGTCTCTGTGGTTAGTCTCTGGTGCAGTGGTCTAAAACCCCACAGCCTTCTCTTCAGCCTCCCTCTTTCCTTCCGCTGAGGAGGTGACTATCCGCGCTGGCGTCAGGGATCAGCGCAGCCCCTAGAGGCCCCTCCCCGGGGCCAGCTGGGGAGGGCAGGCGAAGGCGGCCTTCACCCCCAGAACGCAGTGGCATCCTCCGTTCAGAAGCCTGCACCCTCTGGCAACCTGGAGAGGCATCCCCTCAGGGCAGGCACCATCCTCTTGGGAGGGGAGGGATTTGCGAAGCGGCGGGGCGGGGCAGAGCCTCCGTGGACACGCCTCCCGCGACTGGGCACCGGTGCCTTTAAGAACCTCCGCCAGGGCCCTGATTTGATAAATCGCTCACTCCCTGCGCCTCCTCCGAGACTGGGCCTCTGCAGCGAGCAGCACCCCGCGCCTCAGCACCCTGCAGGGTACATACAGCACCCGGCGCCTCGGCCACAGACCTCGCCTGCCCGCTGCGCCCCCCTTTCTCTGCTGCGGCGCACCCCAGCCACCCCATGTCGGTGGCCCCCGCCTACAGTGAGGACAAGGGTGGCTCCGCGGGCCCAGGGGAGCCCGAGTACGGCCACGACCCGGCCAGCGGCGGCATCTTCTCCTCCGATTACAAGCGGTGAGGGAGCCCGACGGGAGGGTGGGCAGCGGCTGGGGCCTCCCGGGTCCGCGCCTGCGCCTGGCCTCGCAGGCGCGCCGGCACCATGGACAGCGACCCGCACCAGGCCCCACCCTGGCCACGCGACCGCACCCGCAGCCCCTGTCTGCTGCGCCCCAGTCCCCACACCAGCTCCCCACCCAGGGGCGGACCTGGGGCCCGCGACAGGGTTCGAGGCCGTGGGGGGGTGGGCCAGCCCCCTCTGTTCCTGGACCGACCTCCCGCCCCAGGGGTTTCTCTGCGAGCGTGGATTACAGGTTCCCTACCTTTTCCCCCACACAGCAGGCTGATTCCAAAATAACTCGGGAGGGGTCAGAGGTGGCGAGGAAAGGCGACGGGGTATAGACTCAGAGCCTCCAGGCCTGGCTCCTCCTACAAATCCATTCTCCCTCGTTCTCAGCCCCAGGTTCTCCTCATCTCTTATCTGGTGCGCTGCTCTTGTAGTTCAGTCCCACCTTTCCTCCCTCTGACCCTCCCCACTTTAGTCCTCCATTCATTTATTCATAGATTCTGTAACAATTTGTCCTATAAAAGGGCCCACTGTGTGGAGTCTGGTCCTAGTCACTGTGACTACGGCCTTGAACGTGAGCCGATCCTTGTCCTGGAGTTGCTCTAGACGGGAGCACAGAGGATTTTCAGTGTAATGTGGGCAGTGGGAAGGGTGGGAGGAGCTGGTTCCTGGCCTGGAGGGTGGAGAGTGAGGGATGCTACAGGCAGAGCTTATGGAAAGGTGGGGAGGTGAAGGAGAGTCAGATCACAGGTTTTGTAGGTGCAGGTACAGTGGGGTCAGAATCCCCACACAAACCACCATGCAAACCATTGCAGTGACCAGAAATGAGAGTGGGGAGATGCCAAGGTTTTTCTTTTTGGGGGAAAAGGGGCGCTACTGAGATCAGATTTGCATTTTAGAAGAATCCCAGGCTGGACTGTGAAGAGATTGAAGGGTGTGCTGGATTGATCCAGAGATAAGTGTGGGGGGGGGGGAGGAAGGGGGCGGGCAGGGGTTGTAGTAGGGAGGAGGATACTGATGGCCTGGTATAGGGGAGGGACAGGATCTGAGGGCTCCTTGAGGCAGAAGCCAGGACCTGCTGGTTAATTTGGAAAGAGGTGAGAGGAAGGGGCTGGGAGAAGACACAGGATAATACTCGGGTTACGAAGGACTGCAGCCAGATTCATGGTGGTGCTATTCAGTGTGGATGGAAATAAAGATGTTACAAGCAGAGTTGAGCCCAGCTTTGGACATGCCGACGTTATAATCTCAAGACATTTGAGTCGAGTTGATAGCTGGATATTAGGATGTGCATTCCAGGAGAGGTGTGTGTGTGTGTGTGTGTGTGTGTGTGTGTGTGTGTGTGTGTTGTGTTAAAGGCCACAGAAGGAAGTGAAGATTAACCCAGGGAGGGTATATGCGTTCAACTAGGACACCAATATTGGGGGTGACCAGTGACCAGAGAGCAGGGGAGACGTGTTTCAAGATAACAGAAAGTAAACCAAAAGGCAGGAGGGCCCAGCCGACGTGGCTCAGTGGTTGAGTGTCAACCTATGAACCAGGAGGTCACAGTTGGTTTCCCTGCCAGGACACATGCCCAGGCTGCAGGCTCGATCCCCAGTGTGGGATGTGTAGGAGGCAGCCCATCAATGATTCTCTCTCATCATTGATGCCTCTCTCTTTCCCTCTTCCTTTCTCTCTGAAGTCAATGAAAATCTACTTTAAAAAAAAAAAAAGTAGGAGGAAAATAAAACATGGATTCAAGAAGAAGGAAGTGGCCAGTATGGTCAGTGCCCATGGAGGTCAAGTCATACAAGGAAAGAAATTTGTGACCCTTGGTTTGACAAAGAGCAGGTCAAGCCCTCCTTGCTTCATTCCCCACCTCCTGCCCTGGGAGACCAGTCCTGGCAAAGTCAGAGGAAGAGCTAGATCGTCCCTCTCCCCCCTCCCCCAACATCCTATTATGAACATTTTAAACATACAGATGAGTTGAATGAGTAATGCAATAATGTGAACACCCTTCACCTCAATTCAACCATTGTTGACATTGGGCCATATTCGCTTTGTGCAGCCACCTCGTCATACTTGTTTTTAGCTGAATCACATAAGCTGCAGACATCATGACCCCTCAGTCCGAAATTCTAATCAGCATCTAAAGCCGGATAAAGTGATAGCTAAGTGAATAGCAGCTGAATGAATAAAACACGGTGAATGGAAACTTTGCTTTCAAGAAGTTTGAGTGGTGTGGCCGGCATGGCTCAGTGGTTGAGTATCGAACTGTGAACCAGGAGGTCATGGTTTGATTCCTGGTCAGGGCACATGCCTGGGTTGTGGGCTTGATCCCCAGTAGGGGGTGTGCAGGAGGCAGCCGATCAATGATTCTCTCTCATCATTGATGTTTCTGTCTCTCCTTCTCCCTTCCTCTCTGAAGTCAATAGAAAATGTATATTTTTTTATTTAAAAAAAAAAAAGAGGCTTGAGTAGAAAGGGGAAGGAGGGAAAGAGTTGCTGGGGGAGAACACAGGTTCAGGGAAGTTTGTCATCTTTTTAAATGTATTTTTTACTGTTGATAATATTACAGATGTCTCCTGTTCTCCCCTCCCCTTTTTTTCCTCCTACCAGCCTCTACTCACCCATCCAGATCTTCCCTACCCTATTACCCCTGTCCATGAGCTATGTATATAAGTATGTAAGTTCTTTGGTTTATCTCTTCTCGTTCCCCCAACCCCACATTGAGGCATGTCAGTCTGTTCCATGCCTCCCTCCTTCAGCTCTCACAGGTGTACTGGTTAAAATTTGGATTTTGTAATCTAAGAAAACACAATAATTTCAAGAGAAACATCAAAAGTGCTTTATCAAAGTAATGTCCATCGCTAGCTACACATTTCCCCATCTTTCAGGTAATTTCATGGATACTGTCCCAAAAGAACTTTTCTTGTTGTTTTTTAAAAAATATATATTACTGATCTTTTATAGAGAGAAAGGGAGAGGGATGGAAAGTTAGAAACATAGATCAGCTGCCTCCCACTCATCCCACACTCAGGATGTGCCTGCAACCAAGTTACATGCCCTTGACTGGAATCGAACCTCAGACCTTTCAGCCCGCAGGCCAACACTCTATCCACTGAGCCAAAACGGTCAGGACAAACTTTTCTTGTTTTGAGGCAAACCATTCAGAGACCCAATTTTTCACTTCTTCGTACATTTTGAAGTGCTGCTCAGAAAGTGCGTGTGCTATTGATTGGAACAAATGGTCATCTGAAGGAGCAAGGTCTGGTGAATACGGCAGGTGGGTTCAGACTTCCCAGGCAAGATCTTTTAACGTGTCTTTAACTGGGTTTGAAGTGTGTGATGGTGTGTTATCATGAAGCAAAATTACTTTGCCATGTCTTCTGGCCCATTCTGGTCGTTTCATGATCAAAGCGTGGTTCAAATTGATTATTTGTTGTCGGTAGCTATCGGTATTAACGGTTTCACCTGGTCTTAGAAGCTCATAATACACCACACCTTCCTGATCCCACCAAACGCAGAGCATTGTCTTCTTTTCGAATCTATTTGGCCTTGCAGTCAATGTTGGTGGTTGACCTGGATCAACCCATGATTTTGTGCGTTTGGCAGTCTCAACAGAAATCCACTTTTCATCGCCAGTCACAATTCAATGCAAAAAAAGACTTTCTTTCATGCCGTTGAAGCAACATTTTACTGATGACTTTTCGGTTTTCCATCTGTCTTTTGTTCAGTTGATGTGGCACCTTTAGTATCTTTCCCATTGTTGTAAACGACCGGAAATTGTTTGCTGAGTAACGTTTAATCTTTCTGCAAGTTGTTTTTGCGTTTGACACACATCTTCATCCAATAATGCTTGAAACTGTTGGTCTTCAAACTTTTTCAGACATCCTGTCTTTCACATTGAAATCATCACTTTTAAAGCGTTTAAACCCGCATTCACAAGTATCTCGAGATGGAGCATGTTCCCCATAAGCTTCCCGAAGTATACAATAACTTTCAGCGCACTTTCCTTCAAAATAATGAATTAAAACTTCCACATATGCTCTTTCTTTGGCACGAAATTCGACATTTTTAAGCGTAAAAATATCTATTGTTAACACCTTCAGAAAATTTGACCTATGAAGTTTTGAAGCTTGCTGTCAATTTCGTTGTATTGACAAACATATCAAATTGTATATATGTCAACATATGTGTAACTCCATCTTGAAAAAAATCCGCATTATTAACCAGTACACCTGTAAGAGCTGAAGGGCTGTTGGTCAGTTCATTTTGTTCATTAGATTCTACAAATAAGTGAGATCACGTGATACTTGTCTTTCTCAATTTGGCTTATTTCACTCAGCATAATGTTTTCTAGGTTTATCTATGCCGTCCCACAGGGTAAGAGATACCTCTTTTTTACAGCTGCATAGTATTCCACAGTGTAAATGTCCCACAGCTTTTTTATCCACTTATCTGCTGATGGGCACTGGGGCTATTTCCAAATCTTAGCTATTATAAATACCGCTGCTATGAACATAGGGGTGCATATATTCTTTCTGACTGGTGTTTGGGGGTTTTTAGGATACATTCCCAGAAGTGGGACCGCTGGGTCAAACGCAAGTTCCATTTTTAATTTTTGAGGAAACTCCACACTGTTTTCCTCAGTCTGTTTTATTTTTGTTTGTTAATTAGGATGGGATCACCTAGAGCAAGTTTAACTCCAGATGGGAAAGGGCCAGTAGAGTGGGAGAGGCTGAAGGGAATGGAAGGAGGCACACATCCTTAGATGAGGGGTGTGTGTGTGTTTCTAGAGCTGAGTGGGAGGAATGGCCTGGCTTCAAGGTGGACCAGCTCTGCCTGGCGGAGAGGGGGGCAGGAGGAGAGGAAAGCATAGATGTTGGGAGCTGTGAGGGATTTAAACGAAGGCATAGGTGAGGGCGGGAACTTGAGGAGGGTTGAGGCGATTTGAAATACAGTGAATAAAGCCAACCACTCCTGGCTGGGTAGTCACAGTGAGGACCAGAGGCAAGGGTATGAATGAGGGAAGACCTGGGAGGCCTACGCCAGGGAGGATGGGAGGTGAGACAAGAAGAGGAGAGAAGCCCTGGCTGGTTTGTCTCAGTCCACAGAGCGTTGACCTGTGGACTGAGAGGCCCTGGGTTTGATTCTGGTCAAGGGCATGTACCTCGGTTGCAGGCTTGATCCCTGGCCCTGGCTGGGGCGCGATGCAGGAGGCAACCAATCAATGTGTCTCTCTCACATTGATGTTTCTCTCTACTCTTCCCCTCCTTTCTGCTCTCTCTAAAAATCAATGGAAAAATATCCTCGAGTGAGGATTAACAAAAAAAAAAAAAAAGAGAGAGAGAGTCAGAGAGAGGCAAAAAGTTGGGTCAGGGTAAGAAGGGTATGCAAGGTTTCTGACGAGCAGTTCTGGGGAGGCAGAGGTCCCCGCTGGGGCGTGAAGAGGTGAGGAGGGCACCCCTCAACCTACCTCTGAGCCAGCTCCCCCAACCTCTGGCCTCTTGCTCAGAGATTGAGGTTGGCTTGGTGCCCAGTCTCCTCCCCTCCTCAGTCCTTGTCTCTGAGCCGAGAAGAGGAAACCAGAGCCTCTCTCCCTGCCAGTGTCCGGTTTCTGAGTTTCAGGGGCGGGCCGTCTGGTGACACTGACAGGCAACCCCAGCTCCCCGGTCAGCTCAGTCCCATCCCCGAGCAGGACCTGGTCCCCATGCAGCGATTCCTGCAGCTCCCAGCGGCCGTGGCCAGGACGGGGGCCCGAGGGGCCAGCGGGGCTGACCAGGAGGCTGCCAGTCCCGTGCTGGCCCCCGAGGGCGGGCCCCCAGCCTGGTACCAGGCCCTGCAGCCCGAGGAGCTTCGGTGGCTACAGGCCCCGGAGGAAGACACGACCGCAGAGGCGGCCCTGGAAGGACCGTGCCCAGAGCCCGGCCAAGGCCAGAGTCCGAGCCAGCCACTACGGTACAGAGGAATGCCAGGGAGCACACCTAGGTGCCCGGGAAGGCCAGGGATGGGCAGCCGCCACTCCGGCCAGGCTCCACTGGTCCCACCTGCTCAGGGGGAGGAGGACTGGGCTGGCATTTAGGGTCTAGGTGGGGCCCAGTATGGGGACTGAGTATGAGGCGGTGACGAGGAGCGTAACTCCCCAGAACTCTGAGGGGAGGAGGATAGTAAAATGGTGGAGGTTGAGGTCCCACACTGACCTTTTCCCTCCCCCAGGCCCTGGTTGGAATGGGCTGGAGGTGGGGTTTAGGGACAGGATAAAGCTCCGATAGAGTTTGGCCAGCCTTTCCCAGCTTGGGAATTGGAACGCGTGGGTGAGTGGGGGGAGCATGACTGGCCTCAGATGCTTGTTTCACCCCAGACAGTCCCTCAGGCCAGACAAGGGGTCAGGTCAGTGAGAGGCGTAAGGGGATCTGACCTCAGAGAGTAAGGTTTCAGGGTGCTGCTGTGCTTCTCGCGTCCCCTCCCACTGGGGAACATTCGCTGGTGAGAGCGAGGACGAGGGGCCCAGAGCAGTCTGTCTGTGTTAGTGGCATCTGACAGTTCTGCCTGCACTCCTGCCTACACCCAGTGGTTCCTCTCTCCCCCTTCAGTTCTCTGTGGCCCAGCGCCTGGGACCTTCAGGGGCCTGGAGTGTGTGCAGCAAGCCGGGTGGGTGGGAGCGGTATGGGGGCCCCAGCACAGGCCTGGGGGGTGTGCCTCTGACAAGCGCCTGTGGCATCTGTGGGTGTGGCGAGGACACCTGGGTGTGAGGAGCTCTGCTCCAGAAAACACCCAGAGTTTAAAGAGACCAACCTCCCTGCTCCCAGGGAAGGCCCCTGCCTCAGGGTGACAGGCGAGAACACCGACCTGACTCCTTGGGAGGGCCCAGGATCCCTGAGGCTGAGGCAGCCGAACTTAGGAGCCTGAATGTATCACCAAGAATCTCAAATAGGCCCTAGCCAGTTTGGGTCAGTGGATAGAGCATCGGCCTACGGACCAGAGTCCCAGGTTTCAGTCTCTATCCAGTACTCACAGGGCAGCTTAGCAACAAAGTGTTTGTTGAATGGTGAATGAATGAATGAGTTGAATGAATAAGTTCTTGTTGCTTCTTTTGGAAGCTAAGAATGTTAATAAAGCCCTAGAGGGTTTGGCTCAGTGGATAGAGCATCAGCCTGCTGACTGAAGGGTCCCGGGTTTGATTCTGGTCAAGGGCATGTACCTCAGTTGCAGGCTCCTCCCTGACCTGGGTCATCCTATATAATAAAGAGCTAATATGCAAATGCTTGTTGTGCCCTCACCCCCTTGTGCCAGGGCTGGGGAACCTGAGGCCGGGCCAGGGGACTTGAGAACGCACTCCCCACCCTGATGCTGGGGCCAGGGGACCTGAGGCTGCATCCCTGCCTGGTGGGGCTTGGTGGAGGACCTGAGGCTGCGCCCCTAAATCCTGTGGGGCTTGATGGGGGTGGGGCTGGCTGGGTCTGGGTCTCGCGTGTTTTCGAGGTGTGCGCAGGTGGGTGGGGACTTGACTCTGGGTCCCATGGTGTGCCCCAGACTCTGACAGGAGGGAGATGTTCATATACATTTTACTAATTTTCTTTCATCTCTGACACTTCTATTATAGAGAAAGGGCAAATAGCAATATTAAAATATTTCCTTTAATTAATTCCCTTTTAATGTGCATGAATTTCATGCACTGGGCCACTAGTCTTATTATAAGAACACTGGTCCCACCTTACTCCAGTATGACCTCATCCTATCAACTAATTACAAGGGCAAATAAATTAACCTTCTGGGGCCTAGGAATTAGGACTTCAACATGTCTATTTTTGTTGTTGTTAATCCTCTCTCGAGAATATTTTTCTATTGATTTTTAGGGAGAATGGAAGAGAGAGGGAAAGACAGAGAGAAATATCCATGTGAGAGAAACACATTGATTGGTTGCCTCCTGCATGAGCCTGACCAGGGCTCGGGCCAGGGCGGACCCTGCAACCAAGGTACATGCCCCTGATAGAATCGAACCCGGGACCCTTCGGTCTGCAGGTTGACACTCTATCCACTGAGCCAAACAGGCTAGGGCTCAACATCTCTTCTTTTGTGGGGGACTCAGTTCAACCCATATCACTGTCTGACCCACATGTTTTTCCCTTCCCCTCTGATGGGGTCCTGCCTGAGCCAGCCCCACGCACATCCCTTCTTTCCACCTGGATCCTCCCGACTGATAGCCCCACCCCCACCCTGTGCCCTCCGCTGACCCCCTGTGCCTTCCACCAGGCACGATGACCTGAAGGAGATGCTGGACAGCAACAAGGATTCCCTCAAGCTGGAGGCCATGAAGAGGATTGTGGCGGTGAGAGTGGTGGGGAAGGGGGAGAAAGGGGGCCTTTCTTGGGGGAAGGGGCCTGGGGTCAAAGAGCATGACCCCTTGTGGACCATCCCCTATTAAGTGCTGGCCCTCTCCCTTCTCCTCCTCCCCCTCCCCCTCCTCCTCCTCCTCCTCCTCCTTTTTTCTTCTCCTCCTCCTCTTGACCTTGAACTTGCCACCCAGATGATTGCCCGGGGAAAGAATGCCTCAGACCTGTTTCCTGCTGTGGTGAAGAATGTGGCCTGCAAGAACATAGAGGTGAGCACTCCCCAGCCAGTGGTCTCCTGCTGGTCAGGGGTGAGGAAGGGGGCCCTCCAGCCCCCGGGGGCCTGCCCTGCCCAGAAATGTCCCTGATCCAGGAAGAGACACTGTCCACATGCCCCTGAACTAGATGTGGGCCAGAGAGAAGGCGGGAGGGCACACCAGGGATGCTCTTCCCCACTGGAGGGATCTGTCCCCGAGGACCGCAGCCGGCTAGGGTGAAGACATCCCCGGGGTGGGGGCGCCAGTCCCTGCTGGAAACCCGCTCTCCCCAGGTGAAGAAGCTGGTCTATGTGTACCTGGTGCGCTACGCCGAGGAGCAGCAAGACCTGGCCCTGCTGTCCATCTCCACCTTCCAGCGTGGCCTCAAGGTCAGTGTCTCGGTGTGCCTCCTTGGGGCGAGGCCTGGATGGTGCTGTGTTGGAGGAGTGGGCCCGGGGGGGGGGGGGGGCAGAGGAGGCCTGATCTCTGGGGCCCTTCCTTACCTGCCCAAGGTTGGGAGTGTCGGAGTGAGAGGAAAGGTGGTGTGGGTGTCTCTTCTCTCCTGACTGTGTTAATGGCTGCCTCAGATATGAACCCCTGGACCCCTGACAGTGGACCCCGCTGGCCCTTCCCCATTGGTGGAAAGGGCCTGAGCCCACAGCCTGGCAGACAGGTCAAGCTCCTTAAGGGGAGGGGAGCTGCCCACCTGGGTCCTCACCTCTGGGTGTCAGAGCCTCGTCACCGCAGGCTCACCTGGCCCAGGGGTCTGTAGAGGACAGTGACTGACTTGGGAATCATGTCACCTGGAACTGGGTAAAGAGGACCAAAGGTTTATGGAAACACATGAGCCGCGCTGAGAGGACAGCAATGAAGGTAGCCTTGCAGGAGGGCTTCCTCAGACACGGAGGTGGACTCCACGGGGAGCGCAGAGGACATGACACGTGACCTACTTCCTGGAAGGTCAGCACAGCCAGCTAGTCCCCTAGAGCTGGGACGGATTCCTTGTTCTGTTTAGCTTTGCCTCGGATGCCCAGTGTATGCAGAGCAGCTCCGTTAAAGGCCTGGATCCCTTCTCTTGTGGTGGAACGCACTCTGGGGCAGCTAGGAAGGGAAATCACTTCCGAGAATGGACATGGGAGGAGTCAAGTCCTTTATTTATTTTTATTTTTTTAAAATGATTTTTTTACAGAGAGGAAGGGAGAGGGATAGAGAGTTAGAAACATCAATGAGAGAGAAACATCAATCAGCTGCCTCCTGCACACTCCCTACTGGGTATGTGCCCGCAACTAAGGTACATGCCCTTGAATGGAATCGAACCTGGGACCCTTGAGTCTGCAGGCTGAAGCTCTATCTACTGAGCCAAACCGGTTAGGGCAGTCAAGTCCTTTATACTGGAGTGGAGGCTGATTCCCCCAAACTATTTATTTGTTTTATTTTTTTAATGTGTTTTTATTGACTTTAGAGAGGGAAGGGGAGAGAGAGAGAGAGAGAGAGAGAGAGAGAGAGAGGCATTGATGTGAGAGAAAAACATCTATTGGTTGCCTCCTATACGCAACCTAACTGGGGATTTGGGGCAACTTCCTGTGAATCCATCATCATTTCCAGATAAAATGTATTTTGTTTTTTTAAAAGGAAAATAAGTTTTAGTAGTGAATGTGATATGATTTTGCTCTAAGAAAACACACACTCCTGGCAAGATGGGTTAAAGTCAGAGTGGTGGTCATGGTCCTGGAGGTGGCAAGAGGGATGATGAGGAGAAGAAAAAGAAACACGAACCTCCCGTACCAACCAGCGTGGGAAAAAGAAGAAGAAAGCAATTGGACCAGATGCTGCCAGCAAACTGCCACTGGTGACACCTCACACTCAGTTCAAATTATTGAAATTAGTATTAACGACTATCTTCTCCTGGGGGAAGAATTCATTAGAAATCAGGAATAAATGAAGGCTTTAGAAGAAAAGCAAGAGGAGGAAAGATCAAAGGTGGATGAGCTGGGGGGGACCCCAATGTCGACAGGGACCTTAGAAGAGATCTTTGATGACAATCACGCCATCGTGTCTACGTCTGTGGGCTCAGAACACTATGTCAGCACTCTTTCCTCGGTGGGCCAGGCTGCTCCGTCCTTGCTCAGCCACAAGGCGCATGCCGTGATAGGGGTGCTGATGGATGACACGGACCCTTTGGTCATCGTGGTGAAGATGGAAAAGGCCCCGCAGGAGACCTCTGCCAACACGGGGAGGTTGGACAACCAAATCCAGGAAATTAAGGAATCTGTGGAGCTTCCTCTCACTCATCCTGAATATGATGAAGAGATGGGGGGGGGGCGTGTAAAGCTCTCTAAGGGGGTCATTTCCTATGGACCACCTGGCACAGGTAAAACCTTGTTGGCTAAAGGAGTAGCAAACCAAACCTCAGCCACTTTCTTGAGAGTGGTTGGCTCTGAAGTACGTAGGTGATGGGCCTCAAACTCGTTCGGGAGTTGTTTCGAGTTGCTGAAGGAATGCACCATCCGTCGTGTTTATTCATGAAATGGATGCCATTGGGACAAAAAGATATGACTCAAACTCCGGAGGTGAGAGAGAAAGCCAGTGACTAATGTTGGAACTGTTGAACCAGTCGGATGGATTCGATTCAGGGAGAGACGTAAAAGTCATCATGGCCACAAACCGAACAGAAACTCTAGATCCAGCACTAACCAGACCAGGCCGGATTGACAGGAAGGTCAAGATCCCCGCCTGATGAAAAGACTAAAAAACTCATCTTCCACGTCCACAAGCAGAAGGGCGCTGGCTGATGACGTGACGTTGGACGACTTGATCATGGCTAAGTATGACCTCGCTGGTCTGCACAGAAGCTGATCTGGTGGCCTTGAGGGAACCTAGAATGAAAGTAACAAAGGAAGACTATGTTCTGTATAAAAAACAAGAAGGCACCCCTGAGGGGCTCTGTTTCCAGTGAATCACAGTTGCCTTCAAGGAAATGGTCAGGAGAGCGGACCCCGGGGAGGGAGGTGGTGGGAAGTTGCTCAGAGGAGCCCGTTCCAGTTGCTCTTCATTAGCATCACATTCTGTGCCCTGTGTACCTACCTTCCTGAGCACCATGTGTAGGAGCCCGACACACAGGCGCTCCATTCCCAATAAAGTGAGCTCTTTCTCACGCAAAAGCAAAAAGAAAAATACACACTCCTGCTTTTTATTTATTTATTTTTAGTTATATATTAACTAGTGACTCAGTGCATGAAATTTGTGTGCAGGTAGGGTTCCCTAGTGGATGCTGGCTGCCGGCCAGGGCCTTCCTTCATTCCGCGCCGCCCCCTGGTGGTCAGCGCACATCATAGCGAGTGATTGAACTCCCAGTAGGTAGAACTCCCAAGGGGACACTTTGCATATTAGGACACTTTTCCATGGATTTTTAGAGAAAGTAGAAGGGTTGGGGAGAGAAACATCGATGTGAGAGACACATCAGTTGGTTGCCTCCCACATGCAGCCTCAGTCAGGGCACCAGAGATCAGCCTGCAACCGAGGTACGTGCTCAAATCCGGGTCCTTTCAGTCTGCAGGCTGATGCTCAGTCCAGTGAGCCAAACTGGCTAGAATGCACACTTCTGCTTTTTTATTTTTTTTTTTTAAGGTAACTGTTTTATTTTTTATTTATTTTTTAAAAATATATTTTATTGATCTTTTTACAGAGAGGAAGGGAGAGGGATAGAGAGTTAGAAACATCGATGAGAGAGAAACATCAATCAGCTGCCTCCTGCACACCCGCTACCAAGGTACATGCCCTTGACCGGAATCAAACCTGGGACCCTTCAGTCCGCAGGCGGACGCTCTATCCACTGAGCCAAACTGGTCAGGGCGAAGGTAACTTTTTTTTAAAAAATGTATTTTCTTATTGATTCTTTTTAGGGAGAGGGATAAAGAGAAACATCAATGAGAAACCTCAGTCAGCTGCCTCTTGCACGCCCCCACTGGGGATTTAGCTCACAACCCAAGGATGCTCCCTGACTGGGAATCAAACTGGTGGCCTCTTGGTTCATGGGTTCACACTCAACCCCTGAGCAACACCAGCCAGGCCACACTCCTGCTTTTAAGCCTTCTGTTTAAAAATTAATTCCAGAATTTTGACGTTGCCATCATTTTCCTCAGTAATGTTGTGCATTACTTCTCTTTCTTCATTTTAGAAAATCCGGGTAGCGTCTGTCTTGCATGCCCATCCCCCTCCAAGATGAACTGTCACTTGCAGCTGCTTCTGCTGCAGCCATGCTTGCAGTACACTGTCCAGGTCCTTCTCAGCGTATAGGAAGCTATAGGAGCAACGCGGAGGGGCCCCCACACTCTTCTCCTTTAAACACTGCGGGAGAAGACACCTGGGCGGCATGGTTCCGTGGTTGAGTGTCAACCTATGAACCAGGAGGTCACGGTTCCATTTCTGGTCAGGGCACATGCCCGGGTTGCAGGCTCCATCCCCACGAGGGAGGGTGTGCAGGAGGCAGCTGATCAATGATTCTCTCATCATGGATATTTCTTTTTTTTTTATTGCGTGAAATATTGCAAAGAGTAGTACATATGTCTCCTTTTCCCACCCCACCCCTTGACCTTCCCCGTCTCCCTTACCCCCCAGTGTTTTGTGTCCATTGGTTATGCTTATATGCATGCATACAAGTCCTTTGGTTGATCTCTTGCCCTGCCCCACCCCAACCCTCCCTGGCCTTCCTGCTGTAATTTGACAGTCTGCTTGATGCTGCTTTGCTTCTGTATCTATTTTTGTTCGTCAGTTTATAATGGTCTTTATTATCCATAAATGAGTGATGCCATGTGGTATTTTTCTTTCATTGACTGGCTTATTTCACTTAGCATAATGTCATCATGGATATTTCTATCCCTGTCTCCCTCTCTAAAATAATATATATATATATATATATATATATTTAAAAAAAGAAAGAAACACTGGGAGAAGAGGAAGAAGAGCCGCTTGGGAGATGTTCTCTGGGGAGAGACATGGAAGGACGGACTCTTGGAAGGGAGACCAGCTTGCATTTGCTGGGAGTGGCCTCTGCAAGGAACAGGGGCTGTTTGAGGAACATTAGGTGCTCTGAGAGTTCCCCACTCTCCCTGAAAATGAAGCAGCCCATTGCCGCGCCTGCTTCGATGTCAGACTTATGCAGCCAGGGCCAAGAGTCAGTGGCCTCAAGCAGTGCCTCCCCTCCTCACCCCCCTCGGGAACCCAACACCGGCACATCCTCCAGGGTCAGAACGGGGCCAGGAAGCAAGAGCCGGTGGTAGCCAGGGACAGCGCATCCCTCGGAGATGGCCTCTCACGGCTCTGCCTCCCCCTCTGCCCTCAGGACCCCAACCAGCTGATCCGAGCCAGCGCCCTCCGCGTCCTCTCTAGCATCCGCGTGCCCATCATTGTTCCCATCATGATGCTGGCCATCAAGGAAGCTGCCTCGGACATGTCGCCCTACGTGCGGAAAACCGCGGCCCATGCCATCCCTAAGCTCTACAGGTGCGCTGCCCCGGCCCTGCCCCCACTCCTTGGGGGAGGGGGCCCCAAGTCCCCAGCCCACCTCAAGCCTGTCCCAGGTCTTGCATGCTGCTTTGCTTTTTAAAAAGATATTTTTAGCCGTAGCCAGTTTGGCTCAGTGGATAGAGCATTGGCCTATGGACTCAAGGGTTCCAGGTTCGATTCCAGTCAAGGGCATGTACCTTGGTTGTGGGCACATCCTCAGTAGGGGCGTGTGCAGGAGGCAGCTGATCGATGTTTCTCTCTCATCAGTGTTTCTAACTCGCTATCTCTCTCCCTTCCTCTCTGTAAAAAAAAAAATCAATAAAATATATATTTAAAAAATACATATTTTATTGATTTCAGAGAGGAAGGGAGAGGGAGAAATAGAAACATCAGCGATGAGAGAGAATCATTGATCGGCTGCCTCTGCGTGCCCCCTGCTGGGGATGCCTGTGCCCTGATAGGGAATACTGGTTCACAGGTCCACGCGGGTCAGGCATGTCCTGCTTTGTTTACTCTTCAGGTGGTTTAAGACAGTTTTGGGCCCTAGCCCCGTTTGGCTCAGTTGGCCTGTGGACTGAAGGGTTCCAGCTTCCATTCAGGTCAAGGGTATATGCCCAGGTTGCACGCCCAGTGGGGGGCGGGGGGGGGGGCGTGCAGGAGGCAGTGGATCAATGATTCTCTTTCATCATTGATATTTCTATCTCTCCCTCTCCCTTCCTCTCTAAAATCAATAAAAATATATTTAAAAAGAAACACTGTGGGAGAAGAGTATATATATATATATATAGTTATTTTTTTAAAAGACAGTTTTGGGAACTGACAGATGGAGGACCGTGGAGCGCGCTCACACCTCCCCATGTACAAGATTGGGGTGAGGGAGGTGAGCACAGCCTGGGCGGACACTGGGAAGGACGGAGAAGGGAGGGGCAGGCCCCTGTCAACAGTGTCTCCCGCAGTTTGGATTCTGACCAGAAGGACCAGCTGATCGAGGTCATTGAGAAGCTCCTGGCCGACAAGACCACGGTGCGTGCAGGGGTGCACCGGCTGGGTGGCGCTGGAAGGCGCCTGACAGAGGCCCTCCGGCCCTCCCTCCCTCCCTCCCTTGACCCTCTCGCCTCTGTCTGCTCCCCAGCTGGTGGCGGGCAGCGTGGTGATGGCCTTCGAGGAGGTGTGCCCGGAGCGCATCGACCTGATCCACAAGAACTACCGCAAGCTCTGCAACCTGCTCATCGACGTGGAGGAGTGGGGCCAGGTGGTCATCATCAGCATGCTGACCCGCTACGCGCGCACGCAGTTCCTGAGCCCCACGCAGAACGTGAGTACCCGCCCCGCCCACCCCAGCACGGGCAGGAGAGTCGCCAAGAGGAGGCGCTCGCGGCCCTCCCTCCCCCTGTCCCCCCCTACAGGAATCCCTGCTGGAGGAGAACCCCGAGAAAGCCTTCTACGGCTCCGAGGAGGACGAGGCCAAGGGTGCAGGGTCGGAGGAGGCGGGCGCCGCCGCGCTGCCCGCCCGGAAGCCCTATGTCATGGACCCCGACCACCGGCTGCTGCTGCGCAACACGAAGCCGCTGCTGCAGAGCCGCAGCGCCGCGGTGGTCATGGCCGTGGCGCAGCTCTACTTCCACCTGGCGCCCAAGGCCGAGGTGGGCGTCATCGCCAAGGCGCTGGTGCGCCTGCTGCGCAGTCACAGGTGCGGCCCGCCCCGCCCCCGCCGGCTCTAGCCCCGCCCACGTCAAGTTCTGGCCCCACCCACTCCCCTGGCCCCGTCCCATGCCCGCCTGGCCCCGCCCACTTCTGGACCCTGAGCCCGTTATGCCCCCTACCTGCCCACCCTGGCCCATCTCCTCCTGGTGCCCTGGCCACACTGGTCCCCTCCTCCCTCCTACTTGGTCCACTTTCCTTACCTCCGCCGGCTGCCCCTTGCCCCAGCGAGGGACCCACATAACCTCTGACCCTCCTCTGCAGCGAGGTGCAGTATGTGGTGCTCCAGAACGTGGCCACCATGTCCATCAAGCGCCGGGTGAGCAAGTGACCAAGGCCTGCCCTCCCCGTCCGAGGGGTGGCTTCCATGGCACCATGAGTTCATGGCGCTAAGGGCTCCAGGGAGAAGCAGGCTGGGAAAGGGCTTTGGCAGTGCAGCGTGGGGGAAGGGAGACCCCAATGCAGGATCCTTAGGGCCGTTTAGGAAGGAAAGCCCATGAAGAAAGACCCCGTCAGATCTAGAGGGAGGAGGGGGAAATTGAGGAGAGGGAAGAGGGGAAAATTGAGCCCCCGCCCTGGAGGGGGGGTTGCCCTGGAAGAGAGGCTGTGGGGGAACTCCCTGGCTGCCTCTCCCGTGCCAGGGTATGTTCGAGCCCTACCTGAAGAGCTTCTACATCAGGTCCACCGACCCCACCCAGATCAAGATCCTGAAGGTGAGTGACAAACAGAAATGGTTATGGTCTCTCTGGCCACGTCCTCGTCCCCATAGACCCACTCAGGTGCCCACAGTGGCCCCCTGATTTCCTGCCTGTGTCTGGGGCTGAGCCCCTGGCCTCCCAGCCAGCAGTGTTTGCTCAGGAAGCCAGGCTAATGAGGGCGGCGGACGGGGAAGGGAACTGACCTTTGCCTAGACCTGTTCTATACCTGCCGCTTCACAACCACCTCAGGAAGAGCACATTTTCTCCATTTTGTTAAAACGTGGACCCGAGGAGAGGAGGGAACCACCCCAAGGTCAGTTCTGCTGCCTTGAAAATTCGTGCTTTCCCAGTGCAGTCCTCTGTCTCCCACCCACGGTGTTATCACCCCCACACTCCCGCCCCCTCGGGATTTCATGCTCATATATGCCCACAGGAACCTGTACCCCATCCCTTTCCGGCTCTGCTGCCTCACTGAGTGATTTAAACAGTTCAGAGAAAGCAAACTAGTCAGGTACCCTGTCCTGGCGGAGCCTATAGTCTAATTAGGGTGAGGAGGAGGCATTTAGCAGCTAATCCTAAACCAAACGTAAAAATCCATTTGTGAAATGCGGCATGGAAGAACAGTGCGGGGAGCTGTAAGAGCATAAACTAGGAGGACCTGATCTAGCCTCGTGTCAGAGGAATTTGAACTCAGGCCTGAGAAATGAACACGAATTACCTAAGTAAAGGCAGGGACAGGAATTGGAAGCACTCCAGCCACATTGTGGAAAGAGCACATGCAAAGGCCCTGGGGCAGGCAGGAGTCTGTGTGATGGGGGCATAGAAGGCAAGGGGTAGGGGTGGGAGATCAGGGACTTCCAGACCGAGGGAAGATGTTAGTCTTTATCCTAAAAGCAATAGGAGGCTTTATGTTTTCTTTATTAATATCATTATTTTACTCCTCACCTGAGGATATTTTCCCATTGATTTTTTAGAGAGTGGAAGAGAGAGGGAAAGACAGAGAGATATATCGATGTGAGAGAAACACATCGATTGGTTGCCTCCTGCACGCGCCCCATCCAGGGCCCAGGCCGGGGAGGAGCCTGCAGCCGAGGTATATGCCCTTGACTGGAATTAAACCCAGGACCCTTTGGTCCCCAGGCCAATGCTCTATCCACTGAAACACACTGTCTAGGGCAGGCTTTACGTTTTCAATGGCGGGAGAGAGGTGACATGATCAGGCTGTCAGTGCATCTGTCAGGGAATCCATTTAAGAGGCAAGAAGGTCCTCCTGCAGCACGGGCGAGCTTCTGAATGGTCAGTTCCCTCGTCAGTCTCAGGGTGCTGGGGGGCTGCCTGAGGAGTGTTCGCCGGTGTGTGGAATGTGTCTGGAATGACCGGGTGTGAAAGCACAGGATGCCCACTCTCTGCCTCCCTGCAGCTGGAAGTGCTGACCAACCTGGCCAACGAGACCAACATCCCCACGGTCCTGCGGGAATTCCAGGTACGGGCTGGGGCAGGTCCCACCCCGAGGGCCCCGGAGGGCGGCCCGCAGCTCTTGTGCACAGCGAGAGTCATCCTGTGGGCAGACCTTCTCTTAAGGGTCCGGAGTAGAGAAACGGTCACCTTAGGTCCTCTCCCAGTGCCCTCTGCTCGCCTCGGGCCAGGGAATCACTGAGCAGCGGGTGAGGGCGCCACTTCCTCCCCCAGAATTTAGTCTCTGGCGTGATGAGTCATTGAATGAGGTGTGACAGTCCCGAAGGTCACCCGCAAGCCTGCAAGGTCACTGAGGGGTCACCCTGTTGTGATGCCCCACAGACCTACATCCGCAGCATGGACAAGGACTTCGTGGCAGCCACGATCCAGGCCATTGGACGCTGTGCCACTAACATAGGCCGAGTCCGCGACACCTGCCTCAACGGCCTGGTGCAGCTGCTGTCCAACCGTGATGGTCAGTGCTTGTCTGAGTGTCCGACTCTATGACCAGTGGGTGTCTGCCTGCATGTCCGATGGCCAGTGGGTATCCACCTGTCTGTCCAGGCACAAGGTGTGTCCATCTGTCTGCCTCAGTGGGTGTCCAGGTGTCCCTGTGTCTCTCGGGGGGCCACTGGCGGAGTGCAGGGGGTGAGAAAGAAAGCCAGGGTCCGGGGCATTGCAGGGTCTGTCCACCTGCATGTGGCCATCGGGCTATCCAGGGACCCACACTCTTTTCCATCCGGCAGAGCTGGTGGTCGCAGAGTCGGTGGTCGTCATTAAGAAGCTCCTGCAGATGCAGCCAGCACAGCATGGGGAGATCATCAAGCACCTGGCGAAGCTCACGGACAACATCCAGGTGTGGACTGCAGTGATGTCGTGTCCCCTCCGCCCCCCGTCCTGCGTCCTTCCACGATCCTAAGACCCTATAATTAACTGAATCAACCTCCAAACCGCCCACACTGGCTCTACAAGGTCTTCAGGTGGAAGGATGGGAGAGGACGGGGCCATGTGACCCTGACCTTGCTGCCCAAGATTGGCCTTCCCTTTGGGGACCCCTCACTGAGCGCCCCACTCATGTTTTCTCCAACGCTCTCGCCTGGGGTGGCTGGTTGACAAGTCCTGTGTTTTCCTGGCAAGTTGAAACTTTGAAACAAGGTGGAGATTCAGGGAGAGTGACGTGGAGCGAGGCATTGAGGACATGGTGGATCCAGGAAATCAGTCTTTAAAACCTCGACTGACATTAGGGCTTGAAGAAGCCAGTGAGCCCGACTGGTGTGGTTCAGTGGATAGAGCATCGGCCTGTGGATGAAGGCTCCCAGGTTCAGTTCCCAGTCAGGGCACGTGCCCAGCTTGCGGGCTTGATCCCCAGTGTGGGCGTAGGGGAGGCAGCCAATCCTCGATTCTCTGTGACGATTGATGTTTCTCTCTCCCCTTTTCCTTCCTCTCTGAAATCAATAAAAATATACTTTAAAAAAAAAAGAAGCCAGTGAAACCCCAGGGAAGAAGGGATGTGCTGCCCAGGAAATGCCCACCTTTTTAAAAAATATAATTTTATTGATTTCAGAGAAGGGAGAGAGAGAGATAGAAACATCAGTGATGAGAGCATCATTGATTGGCTGCCTCCTGCACGCCCCACACTGGGGATCGAGCTACAACCCAGGCATGTGTCCTCGATGGGAATTAAACTACAGCCTCCCAATTCATAGGTTGATGCTCAACCACTGAGCTACATTGGTGAGGCTGCCCACCTTTTGATGCCTCTCCCACTGCCCTCGCTCCCGTTTCTGGAGGAGCCCATCCTACAGCAGCCAGTGCAGATGGAAACCTGCCATTTCCCTGGCAGGCCACATGCCTGCTCACGTGCTATGTTTATTGAGGCCCTAATGCAGGGGTCCTCAAACTACGGCCCGCGGGCCACATGCGGCCCGCCGAGGACATTTATCTGGCCCGCTGGGTGTTTTTGCCGCCTTGTTTTTTTTTACTTCAAAATAAGGTATGTGCAGTGTGCATAGGAATTTGTTCATGGTTGTTTTTTTTAAAACTATAGTCCGGCCCTCCAACGGTCTGAGGGACAGTGAATGGGCCCCCTGTTTAAAAAGTTTGAGGACCCCTGCCTAATGCCTCTTCCTCTGCTACAGGTGCCCATGGCCCGAGCCAGCATCCTGTGGCTCATCGGCGAGTACTGTGAGCACGTCCCCAAGATCGCACCCGACGTCCTCAGGAAAATGGCCAAGTCCTTCACGGCCGAGGAGGACATTGTCAAGCTGCAGGTCATCAACCTGGCGGCCAAGCTCTACCTGACCAACTCGAAGCAGGTACAGATTGAGGGGTGCCCCTCAGCACTCGGTCCCCAGAACCCGCCAAGCAGCACTCTGTGTGCCCTCACCAGGTGGGCGTGAACTCCAAGGCCCCCCCCCCTTTTTTTTCTCTTTTGTTAATCCTCACCTGAGGATATTTTTTTCCATTGATCTTTTAAAATATATTTTATTGATTTTTTACAGAGAGGAAGGGAGAAGGATAGAGAGTTAGAAACATTGATGACAGAGAAACATCAATCAGCTGCCTCCTGCACACCTCCTACTGGGGATGTGCCCGCAACCAAGGTACTGGAATCGAACCTGGGACCCTTCAGTTCTCAGGCCAACGCTCTATCCACTGAGCCAAACCGGCCAGGGCTCCATTGATTTTTAGAGAGAGTGTAAGAGAGAGAGAGAGAGAGAGAGAAACATCGATGTGAGAGAAACACATCGATTGGTTGCCTTCTGCACATGCCCTGACCATGGCCCGGGTGGGGGAGGAGCCTGCAACTGAGGTATATGCCTTGACCAGAATTGAACCCAGGACCTTTTGGTTCCCAGGCTGACACTCTATCCGCTGAGCCAAACCGGCCAGGGCCCTTCTGAAGAGAGTTCAGGCAGGTGGCTAATCTGACCGGGTGGCCAGTATTGCCAGTGTGCACGCTTCCCCTGGGGAGCCCAGGGCCTGGTAGGACTGCAGGCCTCTCCAGCCTCCCCTGGAGTCTTTGTGTGGTGCCACTGTGCTTCTCTGGGGCTCCTCTGCTCCACCGTAGCCACACGAGGCCCCAGGAACTCAGGCTGGGGAGGCGGGGCCCTCAGGTCTGGAAGGGACAGCGTATGTGGAAGCAGCGGGGGCCCTGGGCCTGTGGGTGTCAGGATCATGGGAGCAGGCGCTTGGAGAGGAGAAGGAGCACCACAGAGAGCGTTCGGCCCTTGAGTAGTATGTGTGCCTCCTTGTTCAGAAGGGAGCAAGGAGCAGTGGGGGGGACACGTGACAAGGTGAGGCCGAGCCGGCCTGTCTCACAAGCCTGGTGTCCACATGCCTTTTCCCAGGTTGTCATGCTGGCCACACGCGTTCGCCACGTGTGCCTTTGCTGACAGAGCTCTGTCCTGGGGTGGTGCCGAGTGCTTCATGCTAGGAGGCACTCTGTCCATGGTGGCTACCACTGTCGTGTGTTAAGGCAGGTAGACTAGTCCTGGCCGGTTTGGCTCAATGGTTAGAACTTTGGCCTGTGGACTGAAGGGTCCCGGGTTGGATTTCGGTCGAGGGCACATGCCCGGGTTCCAGGCTCTATCCCCAGTGTGGGGCGTGCGGGAGGCAGCCGATCCATGATTCTCATCATAGCTGTTTCTATCTCTCCCTCTCCCTTCCTCTCTGAAGTCATTAAAAATGTATTTAAAAAAAAAAAAGACAGGTAGACTAGGCGGGGATGGGGCAGAAATGGAGAGGGTGGGTCTGGGATACAGCTGTCTCACTGCAGAGTGCATGCTGGGACTTCTGTGACATCAGCAGCCCACGGCGCCGGCTCTGTGGTTGGCTCTGCTCTCAGTAGAGCCTTTCAGGGGAGGACTGTGGCCATAGAGACCACAAACCCGGGACCACAAATCTGAGGACGAATGGAGTCCAAGGCCCAAAGGGCAGCTGTCAAAGTTGGGGTCAGGCCCTGGCCAGTTTGGCTCAGGGGACAGAGTGTCGGCCTGTGGACCGAAGGGTCCGGGTTTAATTCCAGTCAAGGGCACGTACCTTAGTTGCAGGCTCCTCCCCGGTCCAGGCACATGGTCGGGGCACATGCAGGAGGCGACCGATGGATATGTTTCTCTCACATGGATGTTTCTCTCTCTCTTTCCCTCTCTCTTCCACTCTCTCCAAAAATCATAGAAAAATATCCCTAGGTGAGGAACGAAAAAGAAAAGTTGGGGTCAAGAGCCAGGGAGGTGAGGGAACACAAAGTCTGTGGGAAGGTGTAGGATGGAGGGAGGGGGAGGCAGGGTCTAAGAGGGAGGGCAGCAACCTGTAGGGGTGTCGGTCAGAGCCTGGTCTGGGACGTCCTGTGTCCCCCACCCCCTGACCGGCGCTCACCCTCTCTTGTTCCCAAGACCAAGCTGCTGACCCAGTACGTGCTGAGCCTGGCCAAGTACGACCAGAACTATGACATCCGTGACCGCGCACGCTTCACCCGGCAGCTCATCGTGCCTTCGGAGCAGGGCGGGGCCCTCAGCCGCCACGCCAAGAAGCTCTTCCTGGCGCCCAAACCAGCCCCCGTCCTGGAGTCGTCCTTCAAAGGTGGGAGCTGAAGTGGGGACCCCCATCCAAGGGAAGGGGCAGGTTTGAAAAACTCCTGGGAGAAGGGGAACCGTCTCTTTCTCCTCCCAACTCTGTCCCCATTTGAAAGTCTCTGTGCTGCCCTCCTCTGGCCCTGACTTCCTCCTGTTTCCATGGGGCTCTCCCCCCCTACCCCCCACCCCCACCCCCGCCCTGTTCCAGCCAGGCCAGCCTCTCAGCCCTGGTCGCTCTGCTCATCCCCGGGGGCCTCCTTGTGGAACCTGGCGGTGCTGAGCAGCCCCCACTGCTCCGAAAGAGAGGGGACACCACATTCCCACCACCCAGGGCCAGACCTGAGCGGATAGGCCAGCAGCACCGGTGGGCCAGGGTCCGTCCTCCGTCCCCACCTGCCTCCACCCCTCAGCCTGCTCTGGTCGGGCCAGACCACCTTCCCTCCAGCATGTGGGCCTGAAGGTCAGGGTGGGAGAGCGATTAAGGGGCACATCACCCAGCGAGGCTTCCCCTCTCCCCACCCCAACAAGGATCAACACCAGCCCCTAGGAAACAACTCACAGGCTGACCTCTTCACCCTGTCCCCAGACCGGGACCACTTCCAGCTGGGCTCACTGTCCCACCTGCTCAATGCCAAGGCCACAGGCTACCAGGAGCTCCCAGATTGGCCAGAGGAAGCCCCGGACCCCTCCGTGCGCAATGTGGAGGTCAGCGGGGGTGAGGGGATGGGGGGCAGTGGAGGGTTGAGTCTCGCAGATGGAGGGACAGATGGCAGGGAGCCCTGGGGTCTCGCATGCTGGCCACGCCCTCCTGACACCCTCCCCACACACAGGAAGAAGATCTCTCCCTTATTGAGACCCACGTGGGCCTGCTGGGCGAATACACTGAGGTCCCCACCCCCGTGTGCCGTGTGCCCTCTGCTCGGCCTGCAGTGCTTCCTCTCCCCCCTCCCCTGCGTGCTGGCCCCGTGCCTGCCCTCCCCCGCCCCCCTGTCTCTTCCTTGGTTTGTCAACGCCCCCTCTGCGAGCAGCTACCCCTCACTAATTCCTCCCTGGACAGGACCAGGGCCCGGAAGAGGTGGGGTGAAGGATAAGGAGGCTCTGTGCTGTCATTCCCCCTCCCCACCCACAGTTTACTAACTCTCCTACCCGCCCCCCATCTCCAGGTACCTGAATGGACCAAGAGCTCAATTCGGGAGAAGAGGAAGGAGAAGGAGAGACCCTTCTACTCGGACTCTGAGGGCGAGTCGGGCCCCACGGAGTCTGCAGACAGCGGTGAGGAGATTGAGAGCTGGGCCCTGCTGCAGCCCACACGTGTGCTTATCTGTCTGAGGTGTGTGTGTGTGTGTGTGAGAGAGAGAGACCTGGTTGTGTATCCAAGGGGGTGTGCACCTGCCTATGTGTTTACTCACCTGAGGGATCGCAAGTCCCAGGTGTGTGTGTGCTTGTGCAGGACTCTGTCCATGCGGGTCCAGCTGTGTCCCCGTTGGTCTGGGTGGCACCTGGAACCAGGGGCAGGTTGGGGGAGGGTTGCAGCCTCAGAGCTGAGTCTGAAGCTGCAAGCCCAGGGCACCTGCTGGGGACCGGGAGGCCTGCATTTTTCGGGGGGCGGTGAGGGGTTTGGGGGGGAGCCTATGATGGTTCCTCTGCAGACCCCGCGTCTGAGAGCGAGCCGGACAGCAAGAGCAGCAGCGAGAGCGGCTCTGGGGAGTCGAGCAGCGAATCTGACAATGAAGATCAGGATGAGGATGAGGAGAAAGGGAGGAGCAGTGAGAGGTAAGAGAAGGGTGGAGCTTGGGGTCTCCCCTGGAAAAGAAGGGCTAACCACACAGCCCAGCCCAGTCTCCTAAGAGCTCCTGAGCCTGGTGAGCTGGTGGGGCCTGCAGCCCCCCCCCCCCCGCCAGCTCCCGTAGACCCCGGCCAGCTCCTGCTGAGGCTGCTCTCAGGAGCTGCAGGAGGTCTCAGGGATGCAGTGTAGAGAAGCAATCCGGCATGGGCTGGTGTGGGACCCCACTGGCCCAGGCTCCCCACCTCACCCCCACTTTTCAGGGCTTCCCCACTCTTCTGGGAGGCAAGGAGTGGGAACCCAGGCTGGGCCTGAGTACCATCTGCCCCCGCCCCTGTCCTCCAGTGAACAGAGTGAGGAGGAAGGTGAGAAGAGCAAGAGGAAGAAGAGGAAGAAGGTGACGGAGGGACAAGGAGAAGGCTCGTCCTCGGATGAGGGCAGCGATTCCAGCAGCAGCAGCTCAGAGTCCGAGGTGTCGTCAGAGAGTGAGGAGGAGAAGGCGGAACCCGTGTCTTGGAGAAAGAAGACGGTGAGAGTTGGGCCCAGAGGGGTGGGCTCAGGGACAGGGCCCTCCCACCTTCTGGACACTCGGTGTGTCCTGTACCCGGGCACTCCCTCCCATCCCCACACCCCGTGTTCTCTTGCAGCCTCCCAGCAGCAAAAGCGCCCCTGCAGCTAAGGAGGTCTCCCTGCTGGATCTCGAGGACTGTGAGTTTGGGGGTAGAGGTCACGGGGCAGGAGGCCTGGGGAGCAGGACTTAGGAAGGTCTGAGGGAACTCTGGGTTAGGGTCCTTAGGGCTTGGGCGTGGGGAGAGCAGACAGCTTGGCCAGCGTGGCTCAGTGGTTCAGCATCCACCTATGAACCAGGAGGTCACGATTTGGTTCCTGGTCAGGGCACATGCCTGGGTTGTGGGCTTGATCCCAGTGTGGGGCGTGCAGGAGGCAGCCGATCAATGATTCTCTCTCATCATTGATGTTTCTATCTCTCACTCGCTCCCTCTCCCTTCCTCCCTTAAATCAATTTTAAAAATATATATTCTAAAAAAAAGAACACATCTTCAGGCCTGAGAGGGCACTAGGTGTAGGGCTGGGGTGGAGAGTGGTTAGAGCCACCAGGCTGCCACATGCCCCGCTGTCCATGGTGCTGAACCGTCTGCTCCCTGAGCCCTGCTCAATTTGGGCCAGTTCCATGTTGCCTCTCCTCACCACAGTCTTCCTCATCTGTCCGCAGTCACCCCTCCCAGCGCCCAGCCTGTGTCTCCCTCCACGGTCGTGTCCAGCAGCCTGGCCGCAGACCTGGAGGGTCTGACTCTCACGGACTCCCCTCTGGTGCCCTCGGTGAGTGGGATGGGACCCACAGTTCCGTGCTGCGTCCTGGGGTGTGGATCTGTGTGTGGGGTGATGGGAGGGAAAGCACCAGCGCCTGTGGCTGTGATCCTCGGTGGGGACAGGGCTGGGCAGGCTCCGCTTACTCACTCCCATCCCCCTCTCCTTCCTTCCCGTCCAGCTGCTGAGCCCGGTGTCAGGCGTGGGGCGGCAGGAGCTGCTGCACCGCGTGGCGGGCGAGGGCCTGGCTGTGGACTACACCTTCAGCCGCCAGCCCTTCTCCGGGGACCCCCACATGGTGTCTCTGCACATCCACTTCTCCAACAGCTCCGACACCCCCATCAAGGGCCTGCATGTGGGCACCCCTAAACTGCCTGCGGGCCTCAGCATCCAGGAGTTCCCTGAAATTGGTGCGGCTCCCGGGCAGTCAGTCTCTCCGCAGCTGCTGATGCCCTCTCCCTCCCGGATCAGGGGCCAGGCCGTAGGGGCACAGAGAGGGCGTCTAGCATGATCCATGCCCAGTGGGCAAGATAGGCTAGGAAGTGCAGGGGTCCTGATCAGGGCAAGGGGTACTTGGGCCTCAGTTATTTCAAGACTGACTTTAGTCCTAACTGGTTTGGCTCAGTGGATAAAGTGTCGGCTTGTGGACTGATGGATCCCCGGGTTTGATTTCCAGTCAAGGGCATGTACCTTGGTTGCAGGTTCCTCCCCAGCCCGGCCCTCATCAGGGCACATGCAGGAGGCAACCCATCAATGTGTTTCTCTCACATCGATGTTTCTCTCTGTTTTTCCCTTTCTTTTCTACTCTCCTTAAAAAAATCAATGGAAAAAATATCCTCAGATGAGAACTAACAAAATATACAAAAAGACTGACTTCCGTGGATGACAGTGTGTGGGGGCAGGGGGGAGGGTTGGGGAGTGTTTAGATTTCAGGAGAAAACTAGGAACGGTCCCCCCAGGGCAGGCAGCTGGGAGTGGTCGGCTCTGGCCGAGGAGGGAAAATGGATCTGGGACACAGACATGTCTGGTGACGGTGTCTCTCCCTCTCCCCCTGCAGAGTCCCTGGCACCCGGAGAGTCTGCCACTGCTGTCATGGGCATTAATTTCTGTGACTCCACCCAGGCGGCCAACTTCCAGCTGTGGTGAGTATCTGCCTCGTGGTGGGGGGCAAGGGTGGGGCCCGGGAGAGGTGGGGTCCCAGTGGAGTGGAGCTGGAGGTGGTGGCAGCCGGGGGTAAGTCATGATGGGGAGGGTCTGGAAGCCAGCCCACGCCCTCGGGCCTCACCTCCCTCTCCTGTTGCCTCCAAGCTCTGCCCCCAAAGTGGGAGGCCAGGGGAGAGATGGGCCCTCACTGCCTCTCCTCTGTCTTCTCCCCTCCGACCGCAGCACCCAAGTGCGACAGTTCTACGTCTCCATTCAGCCGCCCGTTGGGGAGCTGATGGCCCCCGTGTTCATGAGTGAGAATGAGTTTAAGAAGGAACAGGGTGAGTGCACCCTGGGCAGACAGGGGCGGGGCTCAGCACCATCCTCTAGGGCCGTCAGCTCCAGCTCACAGCCATGCGGGGGATCCTTAGCTCATCAGACAGGGGGGTCGCACCACGGGGTCTTCACAGCAGCCCCACAGGGGCCGGGACACGAAAGCGAGGCTGTGGAGAGAGCAGGGCCCTCGGCCACTAGGCCTGCACTCCAGCTGGGGGAGCGTCACGGGTGCGCATCGGGGAAGGTTTCCAGGAAGGGTAGGCCCTCAGAGGACGCGGGAGTCCCTAGCACAGGGGAGTGGTGGCAGCGAAGCTGGAGGCATGTGTAGTCTCGAACGTGGTGCTGAAGGGTTGCAGCCCTGGAGTGTCAGTGCTGGACGGGGGCTGCAGAGGCTGGTGGGTCCAGCTCCATCCCTAGAGAGGAGGGCCTTGGCTTCCGTTTTCCTGGTGGTGGAGGCGTCCGGGAAGGTGTCTAAGCGAGAGCAGGCCAGGTCCAGGCCTCTGCTTCCCACAGAGGGAGCTGGCAGCGTTCTGCCAGGACTGAGGCTGGGAGGAGCTGCAGCCGCTCCAGGAGGCAGGGCAGCCCCGTGGAAGAAGGCTGGGGCTTCGTGAGCCCTGGTTTAGGTTCCCAACCTGCACTCACTTGGTGTGTGACCCTGGACCAAATTCTGACCATTTATGAGGCTGTTGCAACAGATCTGCCCAGAGACGGTGAGGACCCGGATTAGAGCCGTGACAATGGGAGGGGCTGGGGCGGGTGGCCCCGGGGAAGAGGGAAGCTGCCTGGCATTTCCCCCCCCGAGGAAGGAGGAGAGGGAGGCATGGAAGCTGTTCTAGAATTTTGGGCTTGGATGGTAGGGAGAAAGGCAGTGAGTGCCCTTCACCTAGACCAGGGCTCGGTGCACTTTTGCTTTTTCTGCAATGCACCGTAAAGACAGTATTTTAGGCTTTGTGGGCCCTGTGGGGAGCTGGATTTGGCCTGCAGGCCTTAATTTGCCAACCCTCTGATCTGGTAGAAAGAATGGGTTTGGGCGAGCAGAGCGGTGAGGGAAGAGCAAGGTTAGCTCTGGTTAAGCTGGTTTTGCAATGCCTTTGGGAAATTCAGGGGGAGGTGTTGAGTATGCCACTGGAAATGTGGGTCTGTGCCCAGGAAGCACTTCTGGGCTGGAACCCCAACACAGAAGTGGGAACTAAAGCTGTGAGTGAGATGGCCCTGGGGAGAGCAGGTCATTGAGAAAGGGGGCGGGGCCAGTCAAAAGGGGCAGGGCCAGTCAGAGGTGGGGGGGCAGTGAAAAGGGAGCAGGGGCAATCAGAAGGGGGCGCTGCCAGTCGCCTTGGGTTGAAGGAGAGCTACTTGAGGGAAAGGGAGTCCTCCTTGGAGGACGTGGGCCCTGAATGGGAGACACGGCCTTGGCATGATGAGCAATCTGGCTTCTGGAGAGGACTTCTTGGGAGCAAGGAGACTTGGACACAGAGAGGCTTAAGGTACAGGGGCAAAAAAATATCACTGGTCAGGTGTGGAGGGGATGGAGCAGCAACTCAGAGGGAGGAGAGAGGCTACAGAGAAGGTGGTGGGAGGGCAGACACGGACCTCCCAGGGCTGCCTGAGAGTGTATGATGGATCGGAGAGGTCAGCCCTATTGAGTGAGTGAGGCATTCTAGGGTGCTGTGAGCGCCTGGCCAGGTCTGGAGTTCTGCCTCCCCCCCCCCCCCAGTTGAAGTTAGGGTCCACCTGCGAGGCTGCCTGGGCTCTGGCCTGCCTGGTGAGGACCAGGCCTTGACCAGGAGGGCAGCAGCCACAGTGCTCTCTGTGAGGACTCAGGCGCAGAAGCTGGGAGGGATTTGAACTTGGTTGGGTGTGGGGTCTAGGGTGCAGGAAACCTCTGAGTGGCCACTGAGTCTTTGGTCAGCAACATGGATGGAGTGCTGGGTGGGCTGGGGAGACCCCTAAGGCTCCCTGAGGACTGGTGAGGGAGATTCAGGGCTGCCCAGGCTGAGGATGTGGTGAGGAAGCTCCGTGGGCAGACCCAGGTGAACCCGTCACAGCCTCCGCCCTTGTCGTGACCTCTGCCCCCAGGAAAGCTGACAGGCATGAACGAGATCACCGAGAAGCTCACGCTGCCGGACAGCTGTCGGAGCGACCACACGGTGGTGCAGAAAGTGACCGCCACGGCCAACCTGGGTCGTGTCCCTTGTGGGACGTCTGATGAGTACAGGTAGGTTACTGGGCCTCTCTCTCCCTGAGGAGGAGACGGGCTGTCGGGCCCGGTTTGAAGGAGGGCGGCCTACCGCAGGGGCTGAGCCCCTCCCTCCGTCCCCCTCAGGTTTGCAGGGAGGACACTGACCAGCGGGAGCCTGGTCCTGCTGACCCTGGACGCACGGCCCCCTGGCCCCGCCCAGCTGACCGTCAACAGTGAGAAGATGGTGATTGGCACCATGCTGGTGAAGGATGTGGTGCAAGCTCTGACCCAGTGACTCCCAGTGCTCCGGCTTCTCTGCCCCTGGTTTCTCCCACATGACACCTGGGCTGTTAGCATACCTCTCTCTCTCTCTCTCTCTCTCTCTCTCTCTCTCTCTCTCTCTCTCTTTCTCCCCCTCCCCCTCTCTCTTTCAGATAAGATTCCTCATGTCAGACAGCACGCAGAGCTCCCCCCGCCCCCACTTTCTGTAGTTATTTATGGAGCATATTCTCAATAAAGGTCTCCGTAGAGGCTGACTCACCTTTCCCTTCTTCTGGGTTCTAAGGGGCTGGGGGAGAGCGGCTAAGGGTTCCGTTAGACCCTTGTGAATGACCACTATGGAGGCTGGACTGACTCAGGGATGACTAATTGGAGCCCCTGAGAGGACGATCTCTGGGTCCCCAGGGGTTTCTGTGCAAGAGACACCTGAGCAGGGACAAAAGGCCACGTGATCCTTCCTCTGAAACCTCTGCAAAAGCGAGGCCTCTTCCCTGGCTGGCCCCCTGGGTCCCCTCATGAGCCCCTGGGAAGGAGAATTCATGATGTGGGGAGTTTCCCAATCAGGTGCGAGATTCTAAACAGGCCAACAGAGCCCAGATACAGGGCCCAGAGCCCCACTCGGCGAGGAGGTGATCAACTAGCCATCGTGCAGGGGGAGGAACAGCAGGTGTGGGATCCCATAGGGATGGTATTAACCTGCAGACTTGGAGCAGGAGGGGGGTGGGGGTGGGGGTGGGGCCCGAGGTCCAGGATTTTCTCACAAGGTGCCAGCCACCAGCTCTGTTGCCCCTCGGACCCTGAGTAGGGAGGATACAGAGCCGTCTGGGGTGGCAGTGAGGGTCTGGGCCCTGCTGATACCTTTCCCGGTGTTTCCAAAAGGTGTAAGAGGTGTTCCGTTAGCACATGTTCTTTTATTTAAAACATCTTTTAAATCCTCACCTGAGGATATTTTTCCATTGATTTGTAGAACGTGGAAGAGAGAGGGAAAGACAGAAATATCGATGTGAGAGAAACACATTGATTGGTTGCCTCTGCATGAGCCCCGACCGATCAGGGGCTGGGGAAGAGCCTGCAACTGAGGTACCGGAATTGAACCCAGGGCCCTTCGGTCCGCAGATCGATGCTCTATCCACTGAGCCAAACGGGCCAGGGCTAGCATATGTTCTTTTAAAAAGTCTGATTAAATACATTTAGAAATCATGGATTAATGCAAGTTTATTTCCCACAGACCTTCTCAGAGCCTTTACTATGCTAATGTGCATTGTGACACTCCACCCACCCACGAGGGGTTAGAGCTCAGTGTTACTTGACTAGGTTTGGACCGTGGAATGCTTTTGTCCCAGGACATCTTGGTGGACAGGTGACGGTTGGAGATGTGGGGCCTCCGTCTGACCCTCCACGACCAGGTCCCTAGTCCTTTGGCCACAGCCCTGTCACTGAAAGACGGTGAAGCAGGTGTGAATGCAGTGCCCCCGGCACACCCCTGCCTCTGGCTCCGGGACCTGCTGGGCTGTGTGGCACCAGGGAGCTGCTGGACCCATGGCCTCGCAGAGCCTGGGGGCCCCAGAGTCACTGCAGGTGGAACTGATCCATCGTCAGGGGCGCCCGAACGGTGGACTCCCCTTCTCTCTCGGAGTCAGCACTGCCTGTGCAGGAGAAAGAAAGTGAGGGCGATTTTCTAAGAAACACAGTAGCCCAGGGAGTGCTGGGGGAGGGGATAGAAGTCATGGCCACACAGGGACTGGCACAGAGGCAGGAAGTGCCCCCAGCAAGGGTGGGGTAGAGCATTAGCATGGGCCCAGGAGGGCTGAGCCTGATGACCCTGGGCCTCCACAGGTCAGAGGATGGTGAGAGGCTGGGAACAGGAGCCCAGTCCAGGACGGCTTCCTAGTGGTGCCCTGGCAAATGGGTAAGAGAAACGGCTCCAGTTTCTATAGCAACTGGCTAGATGCAATGGTTGGGGAACAGATCCATTAGGGACACCTAGGAAGCTAGGAGGACCCCAGGAGCGGGTTAGCTATGCCCACAGCTGAACCCCCATCCCGCCCCTGTGCCAGTAAGCACCCTGCACCGGGCACCTTGAGGGTCACCTCAAAGCACAGCCTGCAGATCGGAGGGGTGGAGGTTGGGTGTGTAATGGCACTTTCCTAGCCCAACTGGACAAGGAAAGGAAAACAGGAACATTCTGACCCACCAGTGGTCCTGGCCCCTGGACAGCAGGGTCCTCACTGCCAACATCTTCCCTGACTCCCCTGCCCCATTTGTGTCCTCTCGGTCACCCCATTTCTACTGCGAAGGCCCCCCTCAGGTCCCTCCTCCTCATCCAGCACTTACTGTGCTGGGGACTGTGGTGACAGAGCCGGTCAGTTTGTCTTCCAGGGTCAAGAGGAGGCCGGCAAACAGAGCCTGGAAGGGTGAAGCCCAGGAGGAGGTGTGGAGAACAGGGTTAACAGGAGCACGCCCCAAGGAAGAGAGGCTGGGTGCCCCTTCCGGCATCACCCACCTGATGGTGCTGGTCAGACCCTCTCGCCTCTCCCGGTCCCCATCCCGCTGACCTGTCTGCCAAGAGGAAGCACTTAGGCCCCACTGTTTGATCCTGACCATGGGGAACCCCGTCTTCATTGCCCTTCAGTACAGACTGTGCTGTGGCGTCTCTGAGGCTTCGCAGCTGGGCCTGGGGCAGTGCTGAGCAGGTTGAGCAGTGCTGGGGGTGCCCACACCCGCTGAACCCCAAAACGTCTCACTGGTCACTTCCTGTCCTCGTGCCAAGGACCCTCCAATTTTAGCTCCTTTCAAATCTTCCACCCGGGGATTCCACCTGAATGGAACGGCCCTGATGAAACATGTCAAGCTTAAAAATAAAATACCAACTACCTGTGTACTGGTTGCCTGGCTGAGCAGCAAAGCACCTAAGCATCCAGCCGATCCCACTGTGCTCCCCACTGCACAAGCTCTGCCATCCCCGCCTGAAGGGAACCACTATTCTCAACTGTCTACCAATCCCTTTATTACACACAACTGTGCTCCCAGCCAATGAGAGAGTGAACTGCGCATTTTATATTTTATTATTTTCTCAAATCCTCACCCGAGGATATTTTGCCATTGATTTTCAGCGAGAGTGGAAGAGAGAGGGAAAGAGAGAAACATTGATGCGAGAGAAACACATTGATTGGTTGCCTCCTGCATGAGCCCTGACTAGGGTTTGGGCTCAGGAGGAGCCTGCAACCGAGGTACATGCTCTTGATCGGATTTGAACCCGAGACCCTTCAGTCTGCAGGCCAATGCTTCTATCCACTAAGCCAAACTGGCTAGGCATGTTTTGAAATTGTATATAAGTGGCATTGTGCACCTAGATCCTGCTTTCTTCACACAATATTATTTCTGAGCCATCACCTTGATACAATTAGCTTTACTAGTATGTCATTTATGTTTACTTATATATGGTGTTCTGCTGTATGACTAGACCACATTTACTGACTCACTCTCCTGTTGGTGGGCATTTCAGGTTAGTTTATTTTATTTTTGCAGTTATGAATAACACAGCCATCGGCATTTTTACTCTCACCACTTTTAACGTGTGAAAGCATCTATAATGGGTAATCCCAGGGGCGGAGTTGCTGGGTCATGAAGTATAAACATCTGCAACTTGCCAATGTCACCAAATTGCTCACCAGACTAGCTGTGAGCTGAACATCAAGAATGTGCACAGCAGTTTTTACTCATAATATCCCAAATGGAAACCAACTGGCCAATCAAAGGCCAATCAACAGGAAACTGGAGAAAGAAATGATGGTATGTCCATGTGATGGGATGCTCCGTAGCAATACAAAGGACTTCACTGCTACGTGTGAGAACTTGGATGAATCTCACAGACACCATGTTGAATGAGAGAAGCCAAATGCTTATATGAAGTTGCAGGCCAGGCAGAATGAATCTGCGAGGAGAGCAACAAGAATAAGTTACCTCAGGGAGAGGGTGTAAGGTCGGAAGAGGCATGACGGGACTCCATGGGTGGTGGTTACCTGGGTAGGTATGTGGGTAGGTAAAAAAATTAAGCTGTATACTTAAGACTTCTGCACTCCACTGAATGTGTGTTGTCCCTCAATTAAAAAAAAATGTAGAAAATGATAAACAAATGACAAGTGCTGGAGAGGATGCGGAGAAAAAGGAACCCTCGTGCATTGCTGGTGGGAATGCAGACCGGTGCAGCCACTGTGGAGACCAGTATGGAGTTTCCTCAAAAAATTAAATATGGAACTGCCATTTGACCCAGTGATCCCACTTCTAGGAATATATCCCAAGAAACCAGAAACACCAATCAGAAAGGATATATGCACCCCTATGTTCATAGCAGCACAATTCACCACAGCTAAGATTTGGAAACAGCCTAAGTGCCCATCAGCAGACGAGTGGATTAAAAAACTGTGGTACATCTACACAATGGAATACTATGCTGCTGTGAAAAGGAAGGAACTCTCATCATTTGCCACAGCATGGATGGAGAGCACTATGTTGAGTGAAATACGCCAGTCAGAGAAAGGTAAGTATCACATGATCTCGCTCATTTGTGGAATATAATGAACAACATAAACTGATGAACAAAAACTGATCCAGAGACATGGAAGCATAGAACAAACCATTTAACCTCAGAGGGAAGGCAGGGGAGGAACAGGGTGGGTAAGAGATCAATCAAAGGACTTATATGTACGCATATAAACATAGCCCATGGGACACAGACAGTAAGGGGGTGAGGGCATGTGCTGGGGGTGGGAACATGAGGGGAGAGGTCAATGGGGAAAAAAGGAGACATATGTGATACTTTAAACAATAAAGGATTTTCTAAAAAAAATACAGAAAATAAAAGCAAAAATCAAAATGGCCAAAGCAGTCCACACCTTCACCAGCAGTGACCAGTAGTGAGATTTTATTTTGTCTGAGATGGGTGAACTGGGTCCTACTGAGCTTCCACTGGCATTTCCTGGTGAGTGGCGAGGGCAGGCATCAATGATACAGTTGTTGGCGATTTGTGTTTCCACTCCTGTCTGGTCCTGTCCCCACATCTTTTGCCCATTTTTCTATGGGGTTGTCTTTTTCCCCCTGTTATACTGCTTATATATTCTGGAAACTAGACCTTTGTAGATCACATATTGCAAAAACCGTTTTCCTGTCTATGGCTTGTCTTTAAAACTTTTAAGTATCTTTTGACAAACCAAATTTGAAAATTCCAATGTGGTCAAATGTATCCATTTTCATTTATATCCTTTGCTTGTGTTCCATATTTACAAAATCCGTCCACACTCTGAAGTTAAAAAAAAAATTCTCCTAATATTCTCTTCTAAAGTAATGCTTTTCACATTAATATCTTCGATGCACTTTGAATTTACATATGTGTAGGATGAAAGGTAGGGCTGATCCGCTTTCTTTCATCCCACTTAAAAAAAGGACACACACACACACACACACAAAACAATGAACGTGCTTTCTTCCCCACACAGCTTGGCAGAAGGTGAGCACACTCTGTGAGCTCACCTTACCGTGTGGTCTTGAGTTCCTAAGTGAATGCTCCTTTTCTGATCTTTTTCAACCAGGAAAATGATTTCTCCCAGCAGCCTCTCTTCTTTCAGCTCTGCCTGCTGTGGAAGCACTGAACACCTGAGCGTATAAAGGACTGCAGGGTCTCTCCTGTCCCCTTACCGCCTGCATTTGACACTTACTCCAGCCAATTAGTTACACTTAAAACCAGCATTGTAACGCTGGGCTTGACTGCAGGGCCCGTGCCAGGCATAGCTGGGCTCAAAGGCTGTTTGTTGACTGGGAGAATGGATAATGCTGCCTGTTTGTTCCTGCTGCTTCTGCCAGTGACCAGCTGTGGGGACTTGACCAAGTTATTTAATATCTGCACCTCTGCCACTTTGCACAGCCTGCCTTTCTGGTCAGAGGCACTCTTATTCCTGTAAACCCTGCAGGTCTGGCCAATAGGGGTGGAGAGCAAGGAATCACACACACATGAGGCCATGACTGTATGTGAACTCAGCCACCCCTTCCTTCACTGTCTATCTAGTGAGCCCTGGGGTCAGGCAGTATACAGTGTACACAGAAGGGTGCTGTGAGTTTTGTCTTATGTGGTTAAGACTTCAGTCTCTGAAGCCAGAAACCTCACTCTTCTACTTCTGGGCTAGTTACTTCAATTCTTTGAGCCTCAGTTTTTTCATCTGCAAAATGGGCTAACAAAGACAAAACACTTAGAACTGTGACAAGCATGTGGTAAAGGCCAGCTGATTATTCTATTATTACTTCTAAGAAGTTTAGGAAGAGGAATTTAAGCAGCAGAAATTTCTGTCCCAAGTCATCTGAAAGGTGCCTTCCTTTCCTTAAAGCTGTGAGTTTTAAAATATGAAAGATAACTGTTCCCTTGGGCTCTGTTCAGCTCTAGGTCGGGGAGGAGGAAGGGATGGAAAGGATCACAGGTTGGCAGCCAGTGAGCTGCCTGGGGTCCTTGGATGTGCAGGGCTTGTCTCTTAACCTGTATTAGTGAGAGAATTTAAAATTAAGGAGATTTCACATTTTTTTAAAAATATACTTTTATTGATTTCAGAGAGAAAGGGAGAGAGAGAAAGAGACAGAAACATCAGTGATGAGAGAGAATCACCCATCCGCTGCTCCCTGCACACCCCATACAGGGGATGGAGCTCAACCATTGAGACACCAGCGCTGGGCAGGAAAATTTCACATTTAAGGGGAAAAAAACAATTTCCAGCTTAAAAGATCTGGCTGGGATGGGGCCTCATTCCCACACAGCACCCATTAGCTCCTTGCTCTTTCAGATGCTCCTGTCCACCCTCCTTTGCTTGGCTCCTTTGCTCTAAGTAGCTGGGTGTGTCATCCCCCCCAGTGAGGACAAGCAAGACACCGCACGGGGAAGCAGCTGTGCTGTTTGTGGGCTGAGACTTCAGGCTGGGCTGCTCCTACAGAAGGAAGGGCCTCAGTGACGCCGAACCAGAGGTGGATTCGTGGGCAGCTGCAAGGGGCCACCTGGAGGCAGGGCAGGAGGCTAAGCAGCTCTGAAGGGAAGACAGGGAGGAGCAGTCCATGGCTAGGGGGGTGCCAGGGGCCCCTTTTGTCCTGCCCCTGCAGGCATCACCCTCTCTGGCCATGACCTCAGCAACCCAAGCAAGTCTGCATGGGGATAGTCCTCGGGTGGAAACTGCTGCTGAGTCCTCCTGGGGAGCTCTTCGTCTCCCCACCCCCTTCCGTCAGTCCTCCTGGGACACCGGATGGACCACTGCCTTCCTCTCCCCGCTCTGCCGCAAACAGAAGCCTACCGGGACCGCCCCTCCCCGCGACCACTAGATCCAGGCGAGCCCCACCAGCCAGCCAGGAGGGCCCTGGGGCACAGGAAGAGCTTTAAAAGTACCATCATGGTCCTGGCCGGTTTGGCTCAGTGGATAGAGCATCGGCCTGCAGACTGAAGGGTCCCAGATTTGATTCCAGTCAAGGGCAGGTGCCCAGATTGTGGGCTCTGGTCCCTAATGAGGGGGGGGGGTAGGTCATGCGGGAGGCAGCCAATCCATGATTCTCATCATGGATGTTCCTCTCTCCCTCCCTCTCTGAAATCAATAAAAACATATTTAAATTTGTGTGTGTGTGTGTGGGGGGGGAAATAGGACGACGAGGAGGCAACACATGCAAAAACACTCAGAAACGCTCCACAAACGCGGCCCCGTCGTCCTCACTCATCCCTTGGTCCCTTGCTTCTCCCCTTTTGCTGTCCAGCCTCGGCGAAGGCTCCCATGTCAACTCCAGAGCTCGGTGCAGCCGCAGCACCGCCTGCCGCTCTCAGCAGCTCCCCGCGGTCTGCAACCCGCAGGCCCTTCCTCCTCCCGCGGAGCTCCGGCTTCCCCGGCGGCGGCATCCGCACGCAGGCTCCTCCGCGGTGGTCACAGG
Organism: Murina feae; assembly: GCA_004026665.1. Lineage (NCBI taxonomy): Eukaryota > Metazoa > Chordata > Mammalia > Chiroptera > Vespertilionidae > Murina > Murina feae. Next base: position 49,487 of record PVJC01003179.1, read on the forward strand.
GTGGTCACAGGGCGCCCCGGGTCAGCCCTCTTCTCCGCCTTCGCCGGGGGGTCCCCGCCTGCAGCGCCACCCCCACCTCTGCCCGGCCCCGGCCTCCCCACGCCCGCCCGACCCCGGACCCCTTTCCCCGACCACAACCCGGCCCACGGGGGGCCTCTCTCAGCCCGCGGACCCCGCCCCGTACCTCCTCCGGGAACCTCCGGGCCGCAGTCGGGCAGGAGGAGGTGGGAAGCGGTTTCCCCTGGAAGTTTCCGGAACCCCGAGCCGCCGCGACCGGTGCCGGCGCGGATCCGCCCCAAAGGGGGTCCTGGAAGGAGCGCGGCGTGGACATCGGGAACCCCAGGCTTCGCGGCCAGGAAGCGTCGCCTCCGCGCCGCCGGGCTGGTCCATCGCGCCCCGTTTCTAGCGGGTAAACAGGCCCCGCGGGATGCGCCTCCGGACCGGGGCGCTGGGTGAGCGGCGCCCGCAGGGCTGGGCCCTGGGCCGCCGAGGGGATGTGTGTGTGTGTGTGTGTGGCCGTGGCCGCCCCCGCTCGGCGCCGATCCGGTGGGCAGCGGCGGCGGCGGCGGCGCCCCGGAGGGGGCGGGGCGGGCGGGGGCGGAGGGTCCGGGCACAGGTGTTCCGCATCCCGCGGGGGCGGGGGCGGGGGTAGGGTGCGGCGGCTCCGCGGGGCTTTATAAGCGGGCCCGGGGTGGGGCGCTGTGCGCGGCTTGCTGCAAGAGTAGAGCGCACGTGCCTGCGCGTCCCTCGCCGCCCCGGCCCGCCGCGCCGGCCCGCAGCCCGTCCGCCGGTCCGTCCAGCCGGCAGGACCACACCGGCCCCATGGCGTTCCCGCTGGTAAGAGCCGCCGCCGCCGTCCGCCGTCCGCCGTCCGCCCGCCGGGGCGGGGCGGGGCCGCGGTCCCGGCAGCCGCAGCTAACGGTCCGTGCGCAGCCTCGCCCGGCCCGCGGGGGGCTCCCTCCCTGGTCCCGGTGCGCTGGGTCCCCCGCGGGGTGCGGGTCACGTGCCCGCGGGGCGTGGGGCCTCTTGGCGTTGCGGAGTGAGTGGCGGCGGAGGGGAGGGGGGCAGGGCGTCGCCTCGTGACTCAGGGCCTTTGGCTTTAAAGGCGCCGCGGCCCTCTGGGGGCGGCCAGCGGGGCCTCGGCGCTGCGCTGCAGACGCCCTGTGGCCTCGAGTGTCCGTCCAGACGGGAGCCAAGCGCAGGGAAGGAAGTCCCCGTCCCCGGACGCTGCTTCCTCCCGCAGCCGTCGCAAGGGAGCCCCGAAGCCATCGGTGCTGGACTTCATGCGCCTCGCGGCGACCCCCGCTAGTCTCTTCCCGTGCCCAGCAGGCGGCGGGGCAAGCGGCCTGGGTGGGGCGGAGCCGCTGGCGACCGACACCCCCCGCGAACGCCACGACGGCAGCGGCGCGGCCCCTTTAAGGCGGAGGGATAGGCCCCTCGTGCTGCGCGCGCTGCCCGAGCCCGGGAGGTCACGTGGCTTCACACGTTCGATTGGGCCCCGGCGCCGGCTCGGCAGGTGGGTCTCCCGAGTGGGACGCCCGGCACGTGCGCTCGGCTCGGGCTTCGCGCTGTGGAACCTGCGGCTCGAGGTGGGTCCTGGGGACGTGAGGACATTCGGGCTGAGGCGGCGGCGGCGGCGCGGGCACGGCGCCTGCTGGCCGGCGGAGAGGCTTGCACGTGGCCGCGGCTCCATCCTCCTCCTCAGCCCGGGACCCAGCCTGGGGCCCATTTCGGGGGCGGGGCGGTGAGGACCGTGGGTTCGGCCGCGGGTTCGGCGGAGCCGTGGTAAGAGACGTTTAGGGGCTGCCGGCCTGGCCCGTAGGCGGGTGAGGGAGGCTTGCCCCCCACCGTGACTCCTGGGCGGGGGGGGGGCGAGGTCTGGGGCCTCCGACCGAGGGAAGTTGCGAAGGTTGGGCTGTCCCGGTTGGCGGCCCTCCCTGGCCTTTGCCGCGCGTGGGTGTCCTCCGCGGTCAGGCCGACCCTGACTTCTCGCCGCATTCCCGGAGGGCTCAGGCCGGGCCGTGTCCCGGTGCCTGGCCCAGCGCTGCCCTGCGGGGGAGAGGGGCCGCGAGAGGCTCCCCTGCGGGGTGCGCCTTGCAGGCCTCGCCCCTCCGCGCGGTGCCCCGTGATAGGGTGGGGGGGGCTTGTGAAGGAAGTCTGCGGCCGCGGGGACCCTGGAGCCAGCAGCCCCGCTGCCCCCCCCACCTCACACCCCCACCCCCACCCCGCAGCCTGGGCTCCTGGGGGCGCCTCATTTCTCTGGCAACTGCCTCCTTGGTCTCCCTGGCTACCAAGCCAAACAGGCAGCACACAACCGTGGAAGCGTCGGCGTGGTGGTGGTTCCTCCCGGTCGGCTTGTTTTTATCGGGGGCGGAAGGGAGTTCTGTTCCTGGAACTCAGGGGAGCTCTGCGCCGCGGGCGGGCGCGCGCGCGGGGGTGCGGGCTGCCTGGTCTCCTGCCCGGCGGGCGGGCGGGCGGCGGAGCTTTCCAGAGCGGCCCCCCTCCCGTTCCCCTCGGGTTGGCTCTGGTCACGGTGATTGATTTCGCCGGGACTCGGGCAGCCCGGCGGTGCACGCCCGCTGGACAGAGCTAGGGTTCGGACGTGGACAGCCCCGTGTGTAAGTCCATCCTCGAACCCCCCCCTCCCCCCGTGCCCTGGCATGGTCCTGTGGCCATCGCCTGGGCCAGGCGCGGCTGGACAGGGACGCTGAGCGCCTGCCCTGGGTCGGTTCCCTGGCCCTCTTCGCTGTGGCGCGCGCACAGTGTGTCCGCGGGGGGCACACAGTGTGTCGGCGGGGCGCGGAGGAAGGGGGTCAGGGTGGTCAGACTGCAGGCCCAACACCAAGCTGGCAACAAGCTAATGCTCGCCAGCTGTTCGTTTGGCTTTGCATCCTTGGAACGGCTTGCAAACCCCATCCCTTCAGGGGCCTGAGGTGACTGCGAGGACCAGAGGGAGAGGGAGGGAGGAAGGGTGGCCCCACTGACCCGAGCAGCCAGGAGCGAGTGTTGGGGTGTTGCCCTGCAGAAGTGTGCCCCAGAGTTGATGGAAATACGGCTTTTTTCCTAGTTAGGCTTTCAATCTCAATCAATCAATCTCTCGCCCCTCCCCCTCCCCCTCCCCCTCCCCCTTCCCCTCCCCTTCCCCTTCTCTCTCTCCCTCTCTTTCTGAGATTAAAAGAAGTGTAAGCACTGTGTGGACCGAAGGTAACGTGTTTCTCAAGACTGGATGGCACCTGAGGGCCAGTCCAGGTTGGATCTTAAATAAAACACCCCTTTTAGACACCCCCCCCCCCGCATTGTGCAGAAGAAGAAACGGCCTCAGAAATCATACCACAGCGACTAAGTGATGAAACTCGGTCTCCCCGGTGCCATCACGCAGCCTAGGGCGCTGCATTCTGGTAGTCAGAGGGGTCGAGGGGCGGGGGTGGTGGGCAGTGTGGTCTGCGGGCTGGTCCCAGGGAACCCCCTGCAATGGACGGGGGGCGGCGCCAGTGTGGGTCTTCTGAGCATGAGGGTGGCGGTGATGACCGCAGGAGGAATGTGCTGTGTCCATCATTCCACCGTGTGGATCAGAGCAGTTAGCTGGTCCCGGGAGAGCCAGAGGGCTGGACTCCTCCCACTATGGGGGTGACCCTCCCAGGCCTCTGCACCAAAGACTTGCCATTTTCAGAACAGTTTCAGCAACTTTTTTCTTCTGAGACAAGGCAAATTGGGAGTTACGTCATTGTTTTAAGACCCCCTAAGAGTAGAATGGGGCTTATTAAATCTCACCTCTTCTGCCTTAGCTAAAATTCCCCTAATCCTGTTTCCTAGATTTCCAGGAAGAATTAATAAGGATTTTAGCCGCATCCCAGTAAAATCTTCTGGGGTGAGCTCCCAGGGCATCAAATAGCCTTGCACCAGAAATGAGGATCTGTACTCTCACTCCGACAAAACTTAGTGTCCCAGCAGTGTACAGGGATGTGTTCCTTTATTTCTGTATCTTATTCCCGAAGGAGTTAAAGCATAAAGCAGTGAAGAGCATATTCAGAGCCTTTGCCAAAGCGATTTCTCTGTGAGAATGCAGACAAATAAAACTAGAGAGCTTTTGTACCTGCGGTCAGGGAAGTTTTGGGAAAGAAGGAATTTTAAAATGTTACCTGTCCCCAGCTGCTTCTTAAGCAACCTTTCCAAGGTACGCCCCCCCCCCCCCAGCTGTGAGTTCAGTGTTTGGGAATTTGAGGGTGGAGGGCAGGGTGGCTGGTTACGGGGGCTCCCCTCTCTGCTGCTATTTTAATGCTTTATGTGCTCGGTAATATCTCTGCAGACTTTCTCACTCATTGCCTCCAGTTCCTTCAGCTGAATGGTCTCTAAAATGATGTGTTTGTTTAAAAGGCAAGTGAATTAGTGAATTTGTAGTTCTGGATGGAAGTTTGGGACAGGAATGTGCACCAGACCTGTAGATGAATGTTTAGACTTTGTCTTCAGTAGCTAGTGGTGGAGGAGGCAGAAAAAGAATCATGGGGTCAAATCGCAAATTATTTTCTCCCCGATGGAAGAGCCGCGCTAATCCCATCCATCCTGTTCTGCAAATCGTTTCCTAGCCAGAATCTAAGCTGTGCCGACTCTGGGGAGAACTTGCCAGCAAGCCCCTAAGGGTAGGGGGGAGAGTGTGTGAGGGAGGGAGGGATAGGAGAGGGGGTGGACCTTGACGTTGGAGTGGAGGAGGTTACATAGAGAATTCTGGCTTCTTTGCTGGTGAACCCTTTCGAGTCTTATTAAGCCTTTTGCTTGCCCCTCCCTTTTGCCCCCCACATTGTAGCTTTGGAAATGCCCTTCTGTCCTTTTCTGCCATTGTTGAGTCTGTTGTTCGTTAGACCTGGTTGTGAGAATTTGTCATCTTCGCAAGCACCGATTCTAAATGCTGAAAGTTTTCGTGTTCCATAGGACCCCCCAATAAGGCATTTCTCAGTTACAATAAACGGGCTGAAAATACTGAACCGAAAGGAACATATCTGTGGTTAGTTCATAGGAAAATTACCTGACTTTCCATAAAAAGTCAGTATCTAAATTTCACTGTTAAATTCACATTGTGCACATAATTTTCAGTGAGTTTTGCTTCTTCGATTTTAAAAGGCTCCTATTAGGGATTATCTTCCTTTAATATATAATGTGTTTAAAATAACAGGCCTGGAGGGAGGGGGGGCCCATTCCTGACAAAATGGGCTTTGCTTTCAGTTATACAGAACACTTAGGCATGCAGGGGATAACCTCTGAATTCTACTTTGGTTTTTTGATTTTTGGTTTTTTTTGTTTTTTGGGTTTTTTTTGGTGGGTTTTTGTTTGTTTGCTTTGTATTCTTGTAAAGTTGGAAGCACCCTTTTAGGTTGTAGTGAGTTAACACTGTTTTGATGTTTTAAGGCCTGTTTTGTGATGACTTTCCTTGAGGTAATTGGAGAATCCCCAGAGGGCAGGTCTGCAGATTGATTTGTGTGCTAAAATGGGTCACAGTTGCCTGTAGCTGTTGATTCTGAGTAACTTGACTGTAAAAGCATTGAGGTTTCTTTATTCTTGGGCAGCATAATATACTGACACAGGTGCCATCCTGACAGGCTTAGCACCTTGGCTAGAGGTCTCCCTTGATAAAGGTGGGGGAGTAGTTCTCTGTGGGAAGAAAGTGGTTACCTGGATGGACAGGTTGGGGTTTTTGTTATTACCGTTTTAATAAACACCTGTGCTCCCTGCATTCTGATTTTTGCTCCTGGCTTCTGGTTCTGACACCATCTGTCTCCTGACTTTGCCCTTTCTCCTGAGACTTGTTTTTAAACCTGTAATTTTTGAAGTTCGAAAGGTGTTAGAGACCTGTCTCCCAGGTATAACTTGGAGTTGACACCAAGCCCAGATTGTAACGTCTGACTGTTTTCACAGACAAGGAGACTTAGGCTTAGAATGAAAAGTGATTGTTCTTTATAGGGTGAGTGGATGATAGACCCAGATTTGGAACCCAGGTCTCTTTGTTTCCAGATTAGTGCTATTTCTGGAATTCATGCACCTTGACCTCCTTTATGTTGGTCTCTTGATTGTTTCATTTTATTTAAAATTCCCACTTGGTTCATAAGACTCTGTGGCTTCCTTTCCCCCCACTTCTGTCTGATAGACCTTTTCTTGCCCTGGCACTTCCACCCCCTGAATGCCACATTCCCTGTGGTTTATTCTGTTGGCTCATTCTTTCCTCTCACACAGGGCCTGTGTGTTCCCATAGCACCAGCTCTCTCTCCCTGATCAAGTTTTAGGTGGAGCTCTTTAGCTCAGATTGTTCTCAAGACCCCTGGTTCTGATTGGCCTCCTGAATAATGTGTGTATCTGAGGCATATTAAACCCACCAGGTCTGAAAGCAAAACCAATGGCTTCCTCTCCTGGGGCTAATCTGATTCTGTCCCCTCCACCCAATTAGTCTACTGTTTTTTCCCTCTTGGGCGAAAGAACTGAGTGGTGGAGGAGGTTGTTTTTACCACTAGAGGCCCTACTAGGGCTTGTCTGTTCACACCCACCACTCTGGGTGGGCTTGTCCATGCTGGTGGTCCTGCTCCCAGAAGTCTCTCTGACTGTGGGTCCTTGGGTCTTCATGGATGGTTGTATCCCCCAAGCTGAGTGGTAAGCTGTGGAGGAGAGGGCCTTTTCCTACCCTCCCTCCTTCTGCCCACCCCCCACCTTCCCGTAATGAATGTGAGGTGTTGCTTGATTAAACTCAGGAGTTTTAAGATGAAACACAAACTTCCCTTGGGTTTTGGACTTGAAGAGGCTGAATTTAGCTGCTCAAGAGGTTATGCCAGCTCCGCCATCCTACTGCTTTTCCTTTCTTTTTTTTAAAAAAAATATATTTTTATTGATTTCAGAGAGGAGGGGGGGGAGAGAGAGAAACATCAATGATGAGAGAGAATCATTGATTGGCTGCTTCCTGCACACCCCCTATGGGGATCGAGGCTGCAGTCGACATGTGCCCTTGACCAGAATCAAACCCGGGACCCTTCAGCAGGCTGATGCTCTGTCTACTGAGCCAAACCGGAGCTAGGGCTCCTACTGCTTTTCTTGCCTGGGTTTGAGAAAATGTCTTAACACTAAACTTTCTGGGTGTTTCACAAATGCAAAAACAAAACAACAAAACAGCAAATGGTCCTGTTACATTCTGAACACGTACATAAGCTTCTTGGTGAACCTGACAATCGTGAATACCTTGAAAGTATGCTTCTGAGTAACATTGACTTAATTAACTGTGGAATCAGGAAACATCTGTCACTAATACGTTATTTACTTAGCATGTGCACGTGCTTTATATATTTCTCTAGGTGGTACTCGATTCCATACCTGAGGCATCCAAGGCTCAGAGAAGATACCTAAGTTGTGAACTTAGTATATGTACTTCAAGGCCTGTGTTTTTTCTGTTCTGCAAAACAGTGAATCACAGCTTTGGGGAGAATTCTTCCCCTGTGGAAAAAGGGGGTGTTTTTTTCAGATGGTAGTCTCCCCTCACTTCCCTTCTCCTTCTCCTTCAAGGATTATTACCAGAGCAGACCACTGTTTCACAATGGGACTATCAGCTGTTAATCTGCTTGAAAAGAGGAAAATTGATACCTGCTAAAATAATAGCTTGTACTAGCAGAGATTCCTCATGAACCATTCTTCCTGACTTTTACATCTAGTTTTATTTTGAGGCCATTTTTAGCCAGTAACTAAGAATTGTTTTTCTTTTCTAGCATTGCTGATTATTTCTTCCTGTGGATCCATGATTCACAGTAGCACTAAGGTTTGCTTTCTCTTGTAAGTCTTTGTCTTAAAGCCTAATTTCCTGTCCATAGTGAAAGACCAAATAAAAATTTGTGTTTTTTTTAAAGCTGCAAATGGTCTCTTTATGGCAAAACTAGAGGCCCCATCCGTGCAAGGGTGGGGTCCCTTGGGGTGGCCTGTGGATCAGGCCTCAGCTTGTGCCCCCAGCCTTGCAGTCCCACCTGACACCCTACGTTGGCCTGGTGTCACCCCCTCACCTGCTCCACCATCCTGCCTGTGGGGCGATCTCGGGCCCACCCCCTCCCCCACCTCATCGCCTGGGAACCAGGTGGGGGCCCTGCTGCTGCTGCTGGTCCCCATCTGTGGGGCGATTGGTGGGGGGTGATCAGTCCCTGCTCTTGTCCGCCTTTACCTGGTGCCATCTGCTCACTTGCTTCACCATCTCACCACATCCCCGTCCCACTCTCGCTCTCCTCAGGCCCATCTGGGCGGCAGCACCTCCACTGCCAGCACCACATCGCTGATGCCTCCGTGTTCCATGCCACCCCCTGGTGGTCAGTGCACATCATAGTGAGCAGTGGAAAGACCGCCCCAGGGGCATTTTGCATTTTAGGCTTTTATTGTATAGAATAGGATCTGCCAGAAATCACAGTGAAAGCTGTCAGGATAGGAAAGTAGTAGGGTAACCCTGGGGGGAAAAACATGGGTATGAACTCAGACCTATAAAGCGATCAAAGTCAGATAGAATATACAAAGTAATGGGTCTGTAAGTAGAGGGGTGGATAGTGTGTGTATTTTGAAAATGAAAACTGAATTCATTTAACTCAGCGGTTCTCAACCTGTGAGTCGCAGCCCCTTTGGGGGTTGAACGACCCTTTCACGGGGGTCGCCTAAGACCATCCTGTATATTAGATATTTACATGACGATTCATCACAGTAGCAACATTACAGTTATGAAGTAGCAACGAAAATAATTTTATGGTTGGGTCACAACATGAGGGACTGTATTTAAAGGGCCAGAAGGTTGAGAACCACTGAATTTTACTTGGCGAGTTTGAAAGGATCCCTGTAGTCTGTAATAGGTTCAGGTTTTAGACAGTCTGATTTCTATTATGTTTCTAATCTTTGAATTAAGCTTTTCAAATCAATGGACTAGCAAGATTAGACATGGAATGACTTGGGGTCTGCAAAGGGATAGTTGGCCAGGGTCTTTATACCTTTTTCTCCTTTATGAGCCAATAGATTCTTTTCTTCAAGGGGTCCCTCTGGTGGCCTCTGACCCCTTGGTGTCATAATAACGACACTCCTGGTAGCCAACTTCCATTTGTTCAGCACATAATCATGTACCAGGTACTGTGCCCAGCATGTTCTGTTACCGATTCACAAAATCCCTATGAGATGGTGTTACTACTTCTATTCCTGTTGTACACATAAGGGAGGTTGTAGGTCTGTTCCCCTCTGACATTGCTGGCTTTGGTCCCCCACCCCACCCCTTCCAGATTCGTTACTGAAGGCAAACAATTGGATATGTACTGATGTGATTATGCCATTTGGGTATGAATGGAATACTTCATTTACCTTTATTATAATTTCGATGTCCTCTGCATCTCTCATTTGTGTACATGAGAGGGGGGGAGGGAGGGAGAGATCGTTCAGGTGTCATTTGCTTTGAGTGTGGAGGTTGTGTATGTACCTAACGGGATTGGGAATGGGGCACCGTTGGACAGGCATACTCCTAATTAGGTTTTTAAAGATTGCTTCAGATAGTAAGAATCTCAGACATTCCCTTCTTCTTGGTCTGCATCTTTCCCCAGACAACTGGGGCACTTCCCTCCCTGGCTCTCCTGCCTCCATCTTTCAGGGGGTTGCTTCTAACACATGCAGTTGTCATTGACTTTCCTGTGGTCAGGACCTGTTATAGTAAATAAAAATTAGGTTAATTTTTTTATATCAAGGGGCCTTTTACAGTTTGGAAATCTCTATGGTAGAAGGCTGGTAGATAATCTTTCCATTTCACAAATGGGGAAACTGAGGCACAGGGGTTAACTGCCAATAAACGGCCAAACCATACTTTTTAAACAATGTATTAAGACATGTTACATAACCATAAAGTTCACCTTTCAATGTGCAATTCAATGATATTTAGTATATTTACAGAGGTTTGCAGTCATAATCTAAGGAGGATATTTTCATCATCTCAGAAAGAAACCTCTTTAGCCACCACCTCCTAATCTCTCCCCCACTCCCTTGTTGAAGGCAACTAATCTGCTTCAGACTTGCTATTTATTCTGGATGTTTTGAATAAATGGGCTTATATAATATATGGTCCTTTGTGACTAGCTTCTTTCACTTAGCCTAATATTTTCATGGTTTATCCATGTAGTTAGTAATTTGTATCAATACTTCATTCCCTTTTATTGGGAAATAATAAGCTACCGTAAAGACATACACCAGGCTGTGAACCAGGTATGTCTGGTTCCTAAACTCGCCTCGCTGCTACCTTGCCAAGGTAAGTCACATTACTGTAGAAGGTGCTTGAGGCAGTTTTCTCAGGGCACCTTGCTCACAGGAAACACTCATTAAGTATTTTAATATGTAAGCAGAAAACATGAACCCTCCTTACTTTTATTATTTTTTCCTTAATCATCACCAGAGAATTTTTCCCCCTGTTGCTTTTCAGAGAGAGTGGAAGGAGGGAGGGAGAGAGAGAGACAGACATGGATGTGAGATCTCACATCGCCTGGTTGCCTCCTGCACGCTCCTGGGGAGCAAACCTGCACCCCAGGTATGTGCCCTTGACCAGAAAGCAAGCCTGTACCCCTGTGGTGCACGGGCCGACGCTCTAACCACTGGGCACACCAGCCAGGGCCAAATCCTTATTACTTTAACTCCTGCTGTGGGTTGAGAGAAAGTGGGTGAAAGTCTCTTTTTGTCCTAAAGGAGCGTAAACCTAAATATCTTCGTTCTGTGTCTAGGAGGAGGGAGCAGGAAGGATAAAAGATTGCTGGGACCACCAGGAAGCCCATGCCCTCTCCACGTGCAGCAATGCCAGTATCTTTCAAAAGATAAATGCCATATTGGATAACTCTCTGGATTTCAGTAGAGTCTGCACTACACCCGTCAATCGAGAAGTTCATGATCCTTTGCCAGGTGAGTCGGATTTGAAAACCGGATGCTCTGGGCCTGTGTGTGGTGTTGTTTCTAGGCAGCCTCCTTGCGAAGCCTGTGAAGAATGGCCTTGAATCTCCGCCAGCACTTGTCCCTCCTGTAGTTTGCTTTGTGGGTCCCCCTCTGAGCAAAGACTGCCTTTGATTACAGTATGGAAATCTATTTTATGATGGTCAAGAAGATTGGGTAAGAAAGGATAGGTCAGAAGTGATAGGACTATTTACATAGAGAATCACAATGCACGTCGCAAGTGGTGATAGACTCTCTGGTAGCACCATTTAAAAAAGGTGTCTAGCTGGTGTGGTTCAGTGGTTAAGCGTCGACCCATGAACCAGGAGGCCATAGTGCAGTTCCACGTCAGGGCACATGTCTGGGTTGGGGATTCAATCCCTAGGAGGAGGCATGCAGGAGGCAGCCAATCAATGATTCTCTCTCATCATTGATGTTTCTATCTCCCTTCCTTTCTCCTAAAATCAATAAAAAAATATTTTTACAAATTAAAAGTTAAAAGGATGAAATTAGTATTTTTCCTGGTCCACATACAAAAATTTTTGATAAGCATATAATCAATATAAAGCCATTAATAAAATATTGTTTCTTTTGTTTGTTTTGTTTTGTTTTTTATATACATATTTTATTGATTTTGTACAGAGAGGAAGGGAGAGGGATAGAGAGTTAGAAACATCGATGGGAGAGAAACATCGATCAGCTGCCTCCTGCACACCTCCTACTGGGGATGTGCCCACAACCAAGGTACATGCCCTTGACCAGAATCGAACCTGGGACCCTTCAGTCCGCAGGCCGACGCTCTATCCACTGAGCCAAACCGGTCAGGGCTGTTTCTTTTGTTAATATTAAAACTTTTATATCCTGTGTGCATTGTGCACTTAGAGCACAGCTCAGTTTGAACTACCTGCATTTGGAGTGCTCAGTAGCAGCATGTGACCCGTGGCTACTGTATTGGACGGCACAACTCTTGCATATTTTAGTTGCTTTTAAACACGAGTGCAAGTCAACATGAATGAGTTCTTATGATACTGTATTTAAGGTTACTCCACAGAGCAGTTCCGCATCTCCTGAGGGTGACACTTCCCAAGGAGGCTTGGAGGTGCCAATAGTGCTTCATAATCTTTTTGTGTGGGAGGCGTAGCATGTTATAAGAACATGTTTTTTGATTTATTTATATGAATGTGAACATTTTTAATTTTTTAAGCGGACCTTGGGAAAAAATGTGGCAACAATAAGATTTCTCAAGGACAAGTGATTACTGATGTTTAGTTATAAGTGTTTTACTTATTTTTTAACTTGGCCTTGGAAATAATTCCCATGAAGATGCAGGAGTATGTGAACATAGAGTAGCTAAATGTTTGAGGGAGATGTTTACTAGGGAGGAGACCGACTTTTGGTTATTGTAGAATTTGTTTCTGTTAAATTATACTGGAGGGCAGTTGAGAGAAGGTCACTGGGAACTGAAGGGTTCTGTCTTTCTAACTTCCGAAAAAGTGTAGATACATTATACTTTCTGTTAATTGGAATAAGTCACGAGCTAAACCTCATTCCCCTTAGCTTATGCTGAGTTAAGAATTCAGAGAATCTGCTTGGTTCTATATACATGTTCTGTTTTTCTCTTTTGAGAAAATTGTATGAATTCTATTCCAGTAAGAATGACAATCAACAATGGCTCAATTCTGATTGGGTTACTTCACATATGCTGGAAACTTATAGTTTATAACAAAGTATTTTTCAGTTAATGCTAGATTGTTGAACTGTCTAAGGCAAAAATGTCAAACTCAAAGGCTAACACGGGCTAAATAAACAAGATTTAAGTGTATGTGGGCCGCAAGAAAACAAAAGCTTCAATTTTCATAGAAATATAGGTTTATTTCAGTAGAGAAATGCTGAATATAAAGGGCTGAAATAAATGAGTCATCATTAACATAAAATAATGGAACATTTTAATAAAAATTAATATTTTTTCTTGAACATTAACTTACTAGACATTGAATAACAGCACAAATTAATCAGCATAATGCAAATAAACCTATTTTTCTTGGTCTCCGAAAGCGAAATATTTCCTGTTGCGCACACCAAACAGGTCAGTCCAAGAGTAATGATGTGGCGATCAGCTGCTAAAATATTCGCTGTTACTATTAGTGGAGAGAAATGGTGTATCTGTGTGTAAGGCGAGTAAGGAAAATGAATCCAACATCATGATAGTAATCAGTCATTATCGAACGTTGTAGTTCATTATTAATAATCTAATAAAAGAGTAATATGCAAATTAACCATCACTCTGAGACACCCAAGACACGCCCACCAGCCAGTCAGAACAGCTGTATTCAAATTAACCCAGTCAAGATGGCAGCCGGCAGCCACGGAGGTAGAGCAAACAGTAGGCTTCCGTTGCACCAGCGACGGAGTTGAAACTGCCTGCCTAAGCCCGCTGGACCTCTGCTCAAGGCAACAATGTTTCAATTATGGAAGCCATGGAGCTGAAGCAAACAAGCTTCCTTGCCTGACTAGGCCTCTGCTCAGGGCAACAAAGTTTTAATTATAGAAGATAAATAAACCCCAGAAACCTGATTCCAGACAGCCTCACTGGGATGTTGGGTCAATGGGAGATGTGGGCAGCCTGAAAATGGCCCTCAACCCCTCACCTAGGCTGGCCACACCCTCATGGGGTGAGGATCTTCACTGGGGGGCTTGGCCAGCCTGCAAACAGCCATCAGCCTCTCACCCAGGCTAGCCAGGCACGCCAGCAGGTGGACATCCCCCAAGGGGTCCCAGACTGCGAGAGGGCACAGGCCGGGCTGAGGGACGCCCCGAGTGCACAAATTTTTGTGCACCAGGCCTCTGGTCCTGTATAATAAAAGAGAAACATAAATTGACTGTCCCTCAGCTACTCTCACTAGCCAATCAGGAGTGAGTATGCAAATTACCCCAACAAAGATGGAGGGTTAATTTGCATACATAGGTGCCAGGTGGAGAGCAGAGCAGGAAAGCCGGAGGCTTGGGGGTCATGGCTCCCTCTGTGACAACCAAGGGAGCCACACCCCCTAAGCCGAGGGGTGGAGAGCAGAGCAGGAGAGCCAGCAGAGTGGAGCAGCTTGGGTAACTTGGCTCCCCAAGCCACCAGATGGAGAGTAGAGAGGGAGAGCTGGTGGCTTAGAGGACTTGGCAGATTGGGAGGCCGTGGGATGGAGACAGAGCAGGAAGGGAAAACCCAGAGCATGGGGAGCACCAGGAATTCTGGGAATTGTAGTTCTGGTGGCAGACGGATCTCCTAGACACTAGAGCAAAGTGAGCCTGGAGCAAGTTACTGTTGGGGTTGGGGATGGAGGGAAAGCAAAGGTGAGCGACATAAGTAAAATCAGTGTCTAGGGGAAATTAAAGGAAGATATCCTAAAACTTCCAGGAAATCTCCACCAATGGAGTAAAGGAAAAAAAATGCTCCTATTATTCTGTGAGCAACAAACCAAACTGGTTTGGGGTTCTTAGACAATTCGCTCATCTGATTGCAAAGACAGACAGAAACACCTGGACTGGAGAGGGCTCTCCCGAGGGCTTCCAGATTGGAGAGGGTGCAGGTTGGACTGAGGGACCCACCCCCAGTGCGCGAAGATTCATGCACTGGGCCCCTAGTTACGTATAACAGGATATTGTAAAAATTAAGTTAGGAAATTTTTATTAAAACGTTTCTCACATACCGTTATATTGGCTGGGCTGCAAAAATATTCGTTGTGGGCCGCATGTGGCCTGCGGACTGAGATTGACATGCTTGGTCTAAGGCTGTTGAGGGGCTGTGAGGAGTGTGTGTGTAGGTGCCAGGCTCTGGTGCAGGTGTTGCCATTGCACTTAGCCCAGGTCAGCGCCGCGCGGACTACAAGATGCGTGTGCTTTGTGGCCTCTTCAGATCCTCTCGGCGCGTCCAGGAAGGACAGTGGGAGTGTATCTTCAGAAAGTAGAGCGACCTTGGGCAGTGAGATAGACAGTTTTTCTAGCTGTTGGACAGAAGGGTGCCTTCCCATCCTGCCTCACGGGTTCTCCTGGGGCTCAGTTCAGGAAGCAGGACTTCAGTTTCAAGGGACCTCAAGGAACTATAGGGAAGGCTGTGGTCAGGTAGCTGGTGTTCTGAGCCCTTCACACAAACTTTGCCTCCACGGGTGGCCAGCTCTCTCCCCACCCCCTCTTGAGATGTTAGCTCAGGATCTGCCTTGCCCAAAGCAGAGGGCGGCTTTCCCAAGTTTCTCTAGCAGAGCTCCTGACAGGCCAAGACCCTCAGGAAAACCAGCCTGTGGCTAATGAGGAAGGGAAACCTGGGTGTATATTTTCCGTGAAGAACCTGTATCGGTCACTTCCGGTCTAAAGTAATTGTGAGCTCTGACCGGTGTGGCTCGGTTGGTTGGGCATCGTCCTGTACCCTGGAAAGTTGCTCGTTCTATTCCTAGTCTGGGGCACATGTCCACGTTATGGCTTAATCCCCAGTGGGTGGGAGGTGGGGGGAGTGTAGGAGTCAGCAAATCGATGCTGCACTCAAATCAATGTTTCTGTCTCCCTCTCCCTTCCTCTATAAAAAAAAACAACAAATAATAAGCTATTTTAAAGTAATTGTATTACCTAAGGAAGTAAACAATCTTAAGTTTTTGTAATTCTGAGTATGACAGCATTATAATTAGGGGAAATATGGCAACAACTGGCGGTTAAGTAAGCATATGCGAGAACGTTCTGCAGTGTCTAAACAGGATGCTTGTAGAAGACTTCGCACTGATACAGAAAGGTAATTGTAGAATCTGAAATGAAACGACAGAGTACAAAACGGTACTCCCTTCAGTATGTGTATGTGCATAGAAAAGGGCTGGGGTGATGCACAGGCTCTGCATCGATTGCATTTCGCTTTAATTGCACGACTTGTTTCGTGTGGGTGTTCCTCGTGTTGCAGGCGTTACGTACCATTTGTTTTTTCATTTGAACAAATGTTTGCGGTCCATGACCGGTAAGGCTGTTTGTGTGCCAGCTGCGACCAGTTACCCACTGTGTGGGGCACGGTGAGAGTGGTGACAAGGCATCACTGGGAAGTGCTGTGCTGGGGGCAGAGGAGGGGAGATGGTGTCTGCGAAGGAACCAGGAAACACTTTTTAGGATGAAGCAGCCTTTGAAATGGGCTTTGAAGAAAAAGTTCTTCCAGTGTAACTGGATGTTGAGTGGCTATTTTTCCCATTGCTTCAGGATTGGCCGTCAGGGTCCAGAGCTGAAAATGAAGAGATGTTCACTGACCTGTGGTCCACTGAGAGTCCCCAAGAGTTGGGGTCAATATACTTTTCTGATGGCTTACCAAGAGGCCCCAGAGCTGTTCCCGCTCCCACAGATACTCCCTCAGCCTTATTCCGGTCTATAGAAGAAGACGGGAAGGGGGGTGTACATTTGGAGTGATCCCCTCCCCCTCTGTCACACCAAGTGGAGGCCTGTCCTTTGAGACCAGTGTGTGTGCAGACTGAGGGAGCTTCCAAGAACTAAGGCTGTGGTACAGTCCGGCAGGCCAGCCAGTGGCATCAGTCCCCTTTTGTTGGTCTTAGGGCTCTTCAGCCAGTCCAGGTTTGCTCATGTCCTCAGCACTCCCTCCCCCCCTCCCTCCTTTCCGCCCTCTGTCCCTTTATATATTTCAGAGGGAGAAAAAGATAGAAATAGCAACGAAGAGAGAATCGATGATTGGCTGCCTCCTGCACACCCCCTACTGGGGATCAAGCCCATAACCTGGGCATATGCTCTGGCCGGAAATCAAACGGTGACCTCCTGGTTCATAGGTCCACGCTCAATCACTGAGCCACACAGGTTGGCATGTCCTCAGCTTTCTAAGAGAAACTCTTTGCTACTGTGTTTCCTGTGGGATATTGTGGGGATGCCATGTGATGTTCTGTCATGAGACTCTCAGGGTTTGATCGGGAATTGGAACCACGATGATATTATGGACTAAAAGGTTTATTATAGGACTTAGATTTTGCACAGATGAGGGAGGAGTGGGGCTTGAAAGATGAGAAAAGGGTCACCAACCAACCCTCCTGAACATTGGCAGACAGTTGGAGCCAGGCACCTCTAGCCGCCAGTCGGGCGGAAAGGAGAGGGAGCTGGCGGAGAATCTGCGCCTAGTGGGAGCTTGGACTTTCTTGTCTTCGGTGCCCGCTGTAGGGCAGAGAACTAGATGTGGAGTGGAGGAGAGCAGGCACCAGCAGAGACATGCCCCTCTCTCTGTCTGTCCCTCACTCTGGACAGGTCTGCAAACCTGATGCTCTTTACCTTCCTAGCCACCTGCAGAGAGATTACCTGTAGAGGGGAGGGCAGAGCGTTACTTGGACCGGAAGAGCTGCAGCGGAGAGGGGGAGCAACCCATGAAGGGACTATTCTCCAGTCCCTCTGGGGCGCTGCCCTTTCTCACTCTATGTGGTGAAGGGAATGTGATGTGTGACTTCTAAAAGCCCTGGACTGCATGGTACCATCCCCACCTGCTGGAATGTCAGGGCTTTGCCATGAGAGCTTAAGGCTTGATGCCTCAACCACAGGTAGGATTACTCCCACTTGAGTGTGTGCATTCAGTTTCTGAATGTAGGTGTTTTACATCTTTCTGACTGAAGAAATGAGCACACTTGCTGGGGGAAAGGGCACAGTGCAGAGGTCCAGCAAGGCCTAAGGCTTCTGGAAGCAATACTAAGAAGGGTGTTTCTGCTCTGAAATGAGAGCTTGAACTAAGTGGACTCCAAGTTCCCTTCTGTTCTGTGGTTTATTGTATTAAAATAGAAGTACAACCTAATTTTATATCATCAGTGAATTTTATATCATTTCAGTATAAAATCTTTTTGTAAAAATTAGGAAAAAACTTTTAAATTCATTTAGGGGATGTTAAATCTTGTATTTTTTTCTTGTTACAGTAATATGTTCCTTGTAAAAAGTTTCTGAAGAAAACAAGGTAGAAGAAAAACTTATACATAACCCCACTACTCTTGACATTTTAGTATCTCTCTTCAGTATTTTTTAAAAATAAAGTTTGCTTTTTTAAGTATGTTTTATTGATTTTTTTTACAGAGAAGAAGAGAGAGGGATAGAGAGTTAGAAACATCGATGAAAGAGAAACATTGATCAGCTGCCTCCTGCATACCTCTTACTGGGGATGTGCCTGCAATCAAGGTACATGCTCTTGACCAGAATCGAACCTGGGATCCTTCAGTCCACAGGCCAACACTCTATCCACTGAGCCAAACCCGTTAGGGCTTCAGTATTTTTCTTTCATATTGTATAAGTGAAAGCTTTCTGAACATACCGTGTAATAATTTTCCCCTTTATCTTTTTCTCTTCCTGTAACTCATTTTCTGTATTTTTCAAAGCTACGTAGCATTTTACTGTATAGACTAGAGGCCCAGTGCACAAAATTTGTGCATGGATAGGGTTCTTAATGGCTGCCGGCTGCTGGCCAGGGTCTCCCTTCCTCGGCTGCCAGCTGCTGGCTGGGGCTTTCCTTTGTTCTGTGCTTCCCCCTGGTGGTCAGTGGACGTCATGGTGACAGATCAAACTCCTGGTTGGTTGAACTCTTGAGGGGACACATGCATATTAGGCTTTTATATATAGAGATAGATGGACACATAGGATTTTTAACCTGGGTCTCTAGGTAGAATTCAGAGGGTCAGGTAACTTGGCAGGTAGGAGCTTAGATTTTTTTTTTTTACCAATGCTGAACTGACATGTGGCATTTCTTTCTATTATAAATTTAGGCAATAAGTCATATGATATTAGCCTGACCTAATACTTTGGCAATAATCATCATCATCAGTACAATGATTGAACATTTTGAATCTGATTCCTTTAATAGTCATTGCATATATATATTGAAATGTTTATGTTCATCACTACTTCAAAATTATCACTATTTTACAAATTTAACAGCATTATTCTTAAAAGATATCCATGGGCTATAGCAGATTGCCAAATAGTTCATGGTACAAAAAGTTAATAATTTCACACTGTTGAAAGTAGGTTGCTTAAATAGGTGTCTATTAAACAATAGAAGTACCTGAAGTTAAAATTCTTGCCTGCATCTGTGATTATTTGGATATAGTACATACCCCTAAAAGTAAAATTGTTTCATCAAATAACTGTATTTTGCCCTCACCAGGCAGCTCAGTTGGTTAGAGCATCGTCTCAATACATCAGAGTTGCAGGTTGGTTCCCATCAGAGCACATAGAAGGATTAACCAATGAATGCATAAATGAGTGGAACAACAAATCAATATTTCTTCCTCTCCCTCTCGCTCCCTCTGTCTTGCTAAAATCAATTTAAAAATTTTTAAGTATCTTTTAATTGTTGACAGTATTACTGATGCCTCTCATATACCCCCTTTGCCTCCCTACACCCAGCCCTCCCCCACCCCAGCCCTTTTCCCCACACCATTGTCTCTATGCATGGGTTATGCATATGTGCATATATGTTCTTTGATTAATCTGTTTCCATCTTCTCCATTCCCTTCCTCTGAGATCCATCAGTCTGTTCTATGCATCCAAGCCTTTATGCCTCTGGACCTTATTTTGTTCATCGGTTTATTTGTTCATTAGATCCCACATATAAGTGAGATTATGTGATACTTATCTTTTTATACCTGGTTTATCACTTAGCATAATCATCTTCAGGTCCCATCCATGTTGTGTCAAAGAGGTCCCTTCTTTTTCACACCTGCGTGGTATTCCATTGTGTAAATGGACCACAGCTTTTATATCCACTCATCTACTGATGGGCACTTGGATGTTTCCAGATCTTAGCTACTGTAAACAATGCTGCTGTGAACGTAGGCGTGCATATATTCTTTCTTACTGGTGTTTGGGATTCTTAGTATATATTCCCAAAAGTGGGATCATAGTTCCATTTTTTATTTCTTGAAGAAACTATGTTCTGTTTTCCACAATGGTTGCACCAGTCAGCATTCCCATCTGCAGTATACTAGGGTTCCCTCTTCCCCACATCCTCACCAGCACTTAACTGTTAGTTGATTTATCTTTAATGCTTTTCGTGCACTTGTGAGATTACCTTCTGGGAATAATGTTCTAATTTACTTCTTTTCTGTAGTACTTGAAAAAAAATTACTTTTTAAAATCCCTAAGTTTTATATTCTGTGGCTCTATTGTGATTTGGCACTGTCAGGGGTCTTGAATTTGCTGTCATGTCTGCACATCTGACTTTTGAACACTGTAGTGTCAGGTAAAGCAACATTTCATTGTGTTTGGATTATACTAGTTTTATTTTAAAACTAGAGCCCGGTGCACGAATTCATGCACCAGTGGGGTCCCTCGGCCTGGCCTGTGGGATTGGGCCGAAACCGGCTCTCTGACATCCCCTGAGAGGTCCCAAATTGTGAAAGGGCACAGGCCAGGCCAAGGGACCCCAACCAGCCGGGGAGGGGCTGCAGGAAGGCTCTAGAGCATGTCTGGCCCTCTCACTCAGTCCAGATCAGCCGGACTCGAGCAGCAAGCTAACCTACCGGTCGACTGCCTATTCCCCTGGTGGGCAGTGCACATCATAGCGAGCAGTTGAATGGCCTTAGCATAATATACGCTTTGGTTGGTTGAATGGCCGATGGGACACTTAGCATATTAGGCTTTTATTATATAGGAAAGGATTTGGAGACACCACTTGGACAGCATGCTGTATTCTAGGACTGGAGTCTTCAAGACATTCTGCTTCAGAAACTTCCATACCGGAAGCCGTGGGTTAGGTGGAGCTGGACTTGGGTCCGTTTGCTCTCTATACATGGTATATGCACATGGCGGTGGAATTTTGGAAACACTGGGATGTGAAGTGGACATTCTGCTAAATAAGTGGGGAGTGGGGGGTAATAGGAGTGGAGAGGAGCTGGTATTAGAAAAATGAACCGCTGGTAGGATGGGATGGATTTAGTACAACGTTCCATGGGGGCCTAAGTGGAGAAAAGAGAAAGGATCCATTATTAATTCTATAAAATTATTTTTTTAAGTCTGAGTTGGGATGGTGTGAGTGTAGACCTGGGCTGACCAAGTGCCCCAGAGCAGAAGAGAGGCAGGAGACCAGGGACCTGAATTAGACACAACACTCTTACTTGCAAATGATCAAACACCTAATTAGAGCTAACTTTAGCAGAATGTGGGATGTGTCAGAGGCTTTTGGTATATAGGTCACAGGGTAGGAAGAAATCTCTGAAAAATTAAATCCGCGAGCCGAATCCAGTGGCCTCCAGTTTTGTTAAGACTCTGCCTCTTTGCTGCCTCTCTCTGAGGAGTTTCCTGTTTGTCTTTTACACAGTTTCCTATCATCTGAGAAAGGGGCTCTACTCATATCCCCTGGTGCAATGAAGTCAGGAAATGGATCTTCGTCCACTAGATACTATTGGGAAAATCTCAAAGCAGGCTTCCCAGTTAGTTTGGCTTGCATTGTTCACATAGCTGGTTGGGTCTCTGAAGTCATAGCCATGTGTTATTATGGGTCCGGGTTGGGTCAGATCTACAGACCTTTGCAGTGATCATGGGCAGAGCCCTGCAAGAAAATGCCATTTGCCTTTATGTCCACTTGGATGGCATAGGAAAAAACAGTTCACCAAAAACCTGGTGTGGGGGCGATTTTTAAAAGCATGATCTTGTGGATTCATGAAGTAGGCAGCAGCATCTTCAAATGTTTGCGTGCATCTTGTTTTTATAAAAACAATGTACCCCACAGTGAGATACCAATTCATACCCATTGGGATGATGGTTGACCCCCAAAAAACTATCAATATAGTAAATGTTAGCGAGTGTGTGGAGAAATTGGAATACTTGGGCTTTGTGTAATGTAAGTGGTGCAGCCATGTAGTAAACAGCATGGTGTTCCTAAAAAAAAGTAAAACATAGAATTAGTATTATCCAGCAATTCCACTTTTATTTTTTATTTTTTAATTTATCTTTATTGTTCAATTATTACATTGCTTTTTAAAAGTTGTTTCTCTTTTTTCCCCCATAGCTCCCCTCCTCCCAGTTCCCACCCCACCTTTTGTCCTTGCCTCCCCACTGTCCTCATCCATAGGTGTACGATTATTGTCCATTCTCTTCACGCACCCCCAACACCCTTAACCCCCCAAAATTGTCAGTCCATTCCCTTTCTATGCCTCTGATTCTATTCTGTTCACCAGTTTATTCTGTTTATCAGATATTTTATTCACTTGATTCTTAGATTCACTTGCTGATAGATATATATTTGTTGTTCATAATTTTTACTTTCCTTTTTCTTCTTCCTCTTCTCAAAGGATACCTTTCAGCATTTCATATAATACTGGTTGGGTGGTGATGAACTCTGTTAACTTTTTCTTGTCTGTGAAGCTCTTTATCCAACCCTCAATTCTGAAAATAGCTTTGCTGGGTAAAGTAATTCTGGCTGTATGTTCTTGCTATTCATCACTTGGAATATTTCTTGCCACTCCCTTTTGGCCTGCAAAGTTTCTGTTGAGAAATCAGCTGACAGTCGTATGGGTTCCCCCTTGTAGGTAACTAACTGCTTTTCTCTTGCAGCTTTTAAGATTTTCTCCTTGTCTTTTGCTCTTGGCATTTTAATTATGATATGCCTTGGTGTGGTCTTCTTCAGTTCCTTTTGTTTGGGGTTCTCTGTACTTCTTGGACTTGGAAGTCTATTTTTTTGACCAGGTGGGGGAAGTTTTCTGTCATTATTTCTTCAAATAGGCTTTCAATATCTTGCTCTTTCTCTTCTGGCACCCCTATAATTCTGATGTTGGTATGCTTGAAGTTGTCCCAGAGACTCCTTACACTATCTTCATACTTTTTGATCCTTTTTTTCTTTTCTTTTTTCTTTTGGCTTTTCCGGCTGGGTGGGTTTTGCTTCTTCATATTTCATATCTTTGACTTGATTCTTGCGATCCTCTCGTCTGCTGTTGGATCTCTGCATATTATTCTTTATTTCAGTCAGTGTATGCTTAATTTCTAGTTGATCCTTTATCATATCCTTGAGGGTCTCATTAGATTTATTGAGGGTCTCACTAAATTTATCGGCAGTCTCTAGAAAATTCTTGAAAAACCTAATAACCTTGGTTTTGAACTCTATATCCTGTCATTTTCTTTCCTCCATTTCTGTCATTTGTGACCTGTTTCTTTGTCTCCGCATTTTGGCTGCTTCCCTTTCTGAGTTAGGTGATCACTGAGAGGAATTAACCTCTAAGCCACTTGGTTATGAGAGTCAGCTGTGTCTACAGTG